>VZUI01081578.1:0-18800 GCA_013401135.1 Cettia cetti | reverse complement strand
GGAGAGCGCCGTGCGGGAGCAGCTCAGGATAAAAGGAGGCTGCGCCCCGAAACCTCGGGAGAGAAAACCCCGCGGGTGAGCCCCGCTGGGCTCCCTCCCTGTATTCCAATAAAATTACAGGACGGCTCTGTCTCCTTTTTGGACATAAACCTCTGGCGTTTGTGGATTTTCCTAACACTGACTACTCAGTGCCTTTGTACGTGTTGTCCTTGGAGCTCTAAGCTTTTCTTTGTTCCTTTTGCAGAGAGTGGGTTTCGAGGTATTGTTTTTCCAGCAAAACAACTTAGATATCTGTAGGTGGGTGCCCTCCTCCCTGCCCCCAGGCACACGTAAGCAGTTAACTGTAACTTGCAGGTTTAATTGGGGCTTGAGGGATTAGTGGACACGGCATTGTTTCCATATTGTGCTTAAGAATTGTTAAAGGACTGTAGGGACCAGTTAGGACACTTCTCAATGACTGGGATTTTCAATTACCTGGTCCCGCTCACCTTCTAGGACAGAAGCCCTAAGAAAAGTCTGGTAGCTGGTGTTCTGTCAACAGTCCTACACAGCAGCTCTGATTTCTGAAGGTGCGATCACTGTGGGATATGTAATATCCGTGTGGATTTCTAGGTCAGCTGGAGCTTTGTGTTCAGAGAAATTGAGCGGAGCCTGCTCGGGGCACTTTCACAGAGCAGTCTTGATGTGGAACAGAATTGGAAGGTTTTACATTCCTGCTGCAGCAGGAAGGAAAATGAAATAATGCATATTACCTTACTTTACTGTATTGTGTCTTCACTTCCAAGTCTCACATTGCCTTCAGCCATTTATAAGTCCAAGGGAGACCTGTCTGTAACAGCAGCTATTTTCTGTCCTAGTAGAAAGTTCCTAACTAAGTAAAATACTGGATCTAATTCTGTTAATCTTGAGGTAGTGTCAGAGATGGTTTTGGAGAAGCCTGTGGTCACTGCTATAAATATTTGCTTACAGCTCTAAGATGGCAGTGCATATTTATTTATTTACCCTGCAGATTCTCCTTTTTGTTGTTTCTTGGCAAATTCTAAAAGGCGTTTGTTGTATGTAGGATTTAGAAGGAGGTTATTGTCCATATAACTCTTGTATTTCCACTTGGCAGCTTTAATATGACCTTTGTCCTAACCAGGTCTTAAGCTTTTTCCATAATTCTTAACCACTGAATGCTTCATTCTTTGTAGCTCTCTGACTTCCATTCCATTTCATTGACCTAGATTTTGGTGGTTGGGATTGATTGCTGGGATGATCTAAGCTGCTGTCTACTAAAGCCTTAAATACTCTCCTTTGTATAAAGAGAAAATTATTTCTTAGCTTCTTTTCTAGACTGTAGTTAGGAGAAACAAATTCAGAAGCTTTTTAAACTTCAGTTTTCATTCCTGGGGAAGTCATCCAGCTTGGATTTTGCTTAGAAAAGAAACAAAAGTGTAAACTGGATTTGCTGAGGCAACAGACCTATGAGATGAGACAGCTCCAAGCCTTGTGCTGCGGGATACCCAAGGGCAGGGGAATTGTTCTTCAGGCAGCTGAAGAACACTGCTGATTTAAAAATCTTTGAGGAAAAAGTGGTGGGTGCTGCTCATAATATGCTGTCTGTCAGTCTCTGAAGTCCTGCAGGAATGTTACTGTGGCTTTGGAGACAGCCTGGGAGTGCTGTGTATTGACATTTGGTTTGGCTTTTTCACTTATTTTCTTTACTTCTTTTTTAATTCCGCCTTTTTTTTTTTTTTTTTTTTTTTTCCCTTGGTGTGGGTTTTTTTCCCCTAGTTGTTTTATTTTCCTTGTTTTTTGTCCCAAGCTGTAAGGAAAACCAGGAAGGCATTATAGAGGTATATTAAAATATTGCTGTGGCTCTCAGATGACTAAATAGTTCTGCAAATAAAATCTGAAAGTTCAGAGGACATAATTTACAGTTTGGTAAATGGATTGGAAAAAGCAAGATGATAAACCTGCTAATAAAAAATGAAGCTTCACTGTTTTTGACAGAAATAATTTACATATGCTATTATCTGCCTCTAAGTGTTCACAAAGGGAACACTAAATGTAAATTTTACTGAGGTCTGGAAGAGAACATGTAATAATGAAGGATGGATGTGTGTATGAGAGAAAGGGAGGTAAATATATGGACTGATGCCAGCCCACTTCTGGCTTTCTTACAACACTGAGGATATGGGCAGAGAGGAAAGACTATTGATGGGTTAACAATGTACACATGTTCCATTAGGATTCAATCTTTTGTGGGATGAGAGGAATGTCTTAGTGTCTTGGCTTATGCCCAGCAGTTATCTGAAGATTTAATGAATTTTCATGTTATTGAAGTAGTAATCTGGAAAGGCAGTGAATGGGTCTGGCTTATGGAGGCACTGGTAAAATAGTTACCACCTTTCATTACAAATAGCTCTTAACACACCTTGGTGTTTATGTGTAGTATTTGTCTCTTGGAATTCCTCTGGTGACACACACACCCATATCACAACATATTGTGGGGAAGTTGTGCATTATTTTTCTTTAGATCCACCCTGTGTGCATTGGTCGCTGTAGCTGATCATTATTCCACATATTCATTCTGATGTAGAAGAGCCCATATTGAGTTACAGTTGTCTTTCTTTTAATTTTCATGGTTAGCCTCTTGCATCAAAGAGTGTCTGTAGTAATTTTGTTTCGAGGTCTGGTTTCATTGCCTTTTTACAAAAGTGAATGTCAAGGATGACAGAACTTGTATTTTCTGTTAGCCTCTCTTAACCCTTTGCCAGTCTCTGCAGCATGACATCCCATTTAATTCTGTTGAGGATAAATAATGCAAAGTTAGAAATAATGCTTCATATTTGTTTTTATGAACAATTTTGCCTTTTTAAAAGCTTTGCCCTGTAGAAGCCCCTTGAAGTATAAGGCAGAAATAAATGTGGTTGTCATTCAGTAGGACAACATAGCATTCTAGTTTTAAGATTTTTCTTTAAGATATGAGGAATGATTGTCACTTCTCTTTCACTTGTAACATTTCTAATAACTATAGATTCTCAATCACATCAAGGGTTTTTTTCGTAGTTTTGTCAACATAAATGCAGATCTAATTACAGGAAGATTCACTTTTTGATAGCTGGGAAGACACAAACACAAGACAAAAACCATTTTTTTAATGAATAATAATTTAATAAGGGGGCTGGAAGCATACTAACCAGACTTCAGGTTATTAAGTGTCTGCAAAGGAAAAGAGGTTGTCAGCACTACGGAGTCTCTTCAATCAAGCCTGAAGTCTTGTGGTGCAATTTAGAGCCTGCTGTTAATAGTATTTAATGTAATGGTGTGGCAGTAAGTATATTTTTGAATGACATCTGTTGCTAAAGATTCTGTAATTTTAGACTTAAATGTTTGCTGGGTCCTAATTCAGCTGCATTTTCGATTGTTTCTCCATTCATATGATAATCAGGCTGCTCAAGAGTTGCTAATTATTACCACTGTTGTTTAAAGAATACAGTGAGCAAAAGCATGTCTGTGACCAGATGCTTTTAGAGATGTAAGCATTAAGATGATAAAGCTCACATAATTCACAGCCCATGATGTGCAGGGAAATGATTAGAAAGCAGCTAAGCCTGTCTTGTCAACCTTCTAGCTAAAAGGAGAAGAAGTCTGTATTTGTAAGCAACATGATAACATTTTAACTGAGAGATGAATGTCAGCATTTCCATAAATCTCCAATTTAGAAAATTAAAATACTTTGGGGGACCGTAAAGGGCTGAAACTGACGTCTAGTTTCAGTTCTGTGCTACTACAGAAGACAGGCTGTCAAGGATGTTCAGTTTAATTGCTAGGAGAAGGCAAGCACAGAATTAAAAGAATGAGTAACTGTAGTGATGAGAATTTCCTGTTCTATATGGATTCAACTTGTAATCTCCTTTCCTGGCTTCTTTTATCTTTCTACCTTCACTTCAGGTCCTTCCATCTGCCTCCTTCCCAGTTTGTTTTTACCACTCTTCCTCAGTAGCTCTGAGCCTGCTCTACTTTTAGTGCTGATAGCAGCTCTAACAGGCAACATGTGCGTTTTCCCTGGTAAATCTGGCTTTGCTCTGGCTGCTCGCATTTGGGGCTTTTAATGAGCACCTGCCAGTTTGCAATCTGTGGCTTTAGTCAGTACCCTGCCTTCGGGCAGGTGTCTGAGATGCCCTTCAGTCTTTATCTTCCTCTGTGACAAAAGATGCTTTGCTACCGACATTCCAGTGTAAATAGACCGTTATTTTCTGGAAATTTCCAATTGCTGACTGTCTGATTTGAAGATGGACAGTGAAAAGGAGGCTGAGTCCTCTGCTCGCTCACCGCTCAATTCAAATTCCCTTTTTTCAGTTTTCTCCTATCAGCTTTAAAGTGTCAGCTGATATTTTCTCATTATTTTTATTAGGGTCTGGTATGCGCCAATGGTGCAGCCTGGAGGAAGTATCACTCCTGCAGAGCTGAGTAGGGAAACACTGGAGCAAACTATTTAGGAGACAAGATAAGGAATAGATTATTTCTACTGATTGGGCTTTGACTTTGCCTGCTCATGAGTCCGTGAGAATAGCAATCCAGTGAAACAGATTGGGGAAAAAAAAAACCAAAAACCCACCTTAAAAATTGCCTGTCAGAAACAGGCAAAGTTACAGGGTGATAAGAGGGAATGTAATTAGGTTGTTGCGCTTTTGGAACTCCATCATGGTTCAGCTTTGTGCGCAGTGTCTGACAGTTCTCACACAAGAGGGCGCTCCGGGAATTTTAAAAGAAATGCTAGGGTCTGTTGGGACTCTTTTTACATTCGTGTGTATTTTAATGTGCCGTTTTCACAGCTCTCGTGCTTTAACTAAGGTTCAGTCTATGGGCCTTCGAAGGCAGTGTCTCCCTTCTAGATTTACCCGCACAGTAATTAATAGAAATAACTGTTCTTATTATATTTTTTAACTAAATCCACTCGGGGAGAAGTAATGATTGGCAATGATTCTGAACAGCATAACTATGTAGATTTTATTAACAGCTATGTAAATAGTGGGTGTTTACTCTTGTGTAAAATGTAGTATTTGAGTAATGTCAGTAGAAACACGACCTAGTTTTCATTTTCTGACAAAGCAAATCCTTGTATTGGGAAAGCACTGTTACATTTCTAGTACCTGGAGAAAAACACCTGCTTTTAGGCTAATGTAGAAAAAAAAAAAAAACATTGGGAAACCAGAATCTCTACAGAATCCCAGTGGGAAGGGGGTCCTGTAAGGATTTTTGTTCGTTATTGTGGGGGATGGGTTTGTTGAGTTTTTTGTTGTAATTTTTTGGTTTGCACATTAAAGTGTGTTCAGCCAAGATCATGGTCCTGGGTGCAGTCAGAACAGTGCAGGACGTCTGGCCTGTAGCTGAACTTGGAAGGCAATAATAAAGTGTGGTGATACACTTTATTATTGAAAGGTGGAAGTTCCATTTCTTACTGAGCTTCTCTCATCTGTTGTCACTTGGGTCTGATGCCATTTGAATGCTCACTAGCCTGGTAAGACCTTGCACTGGTTGATGTGAAGCTGAAAGGCAGTGTAGGTCAATTAGCATTACCCTTTTTTTTTCCAGTCTCTATGCTAAGAAATGTCAAGTGTTGGTGAGAGAACACGGATTTTCTGGGAAGACAAATGTGTTAAATCTGGTTCTGATTTTTTTGGAACTCATGAGAGCAAGACTCTTCCACTTCTCCAGAAATGCACACCCTTTCCCATTAATTTGTGACATCCTGCGTACTCTGTTTTTAAAGGGGGAACATTTGCTTAGCTAAGCACAAGCCATAGTTAAGCACAGATGTTAATGCATTAGTTTTGCAATGCAGTGTTCTTCTAGGCCTTTTGTGAGTATTGAGATGGGCAATATTTTTCTCCTCATGTCTGGGCATGCAGATTGGTGCTCTGTCTTTCCGGACAGGAAACTGTGGAGGAAATCGGTCTCACTCTCACTTACCTTCCCAGTGAACTATTCTTTGTTTTGCAAAATTAACGTGTAAACAACCAAAAATTAAGGCCCTTCTGGTGCTGCAGCTGTACAGCCCTGGTAAGTTTGAGGATATTTTTCAGTGTCTATTAATGTGGGTGATTGCTTTTAGGAGGGTGTTTAACATTCAACCTCTATTTATCCCTTGTAATGAGTTCTGTGGTCTAGGAAGCTAATGTCTAAAGAGTATTTGCTGTTAATTCACTTGTTTTGCTTCTTATCTTCTGTCTTTCAGATTCAGTGACTGGCCTGTTCTTCACCTGTTGATAGGCTTATAGGCCAGGACAGGACCTCTGTCATCACCCCCTGATCTTGCCCGAAGGCAGGATCAGCTGTATTTGGTCCTTTGGGCTGGTGGTTGTCTAACTAGTTCCTAACCCCTTCAATAAGCCAGACCTTGCAGGCTAAACTGCTGTATTTCATTACAGTCTGAAAATGTTGTCCTTATCAGTCTTGCTGAAACTTAATCCCTTTACTACTTGTACTTTTATATATTTGAAGCATATCACATTGTCATCTCTCCTTTGAATTAATGCAAGCATTTACCCTAGCTTTTCCCAATATTTTTTTAGGATCTCTGGTCTGATCTTCTTCATTGCTTATCATTCTCTGGATTCCCCATTTCATTTCCATTTTTTTGATGCGTGATTCTCAGAAGTGAGAATGATATTTTAAGTGATATTTTACAGTCTTGCAGTAGAACAAAAGTATTTGCAGATGCTTCTGTATAGAGATCCTATGTGATGCTTACTCTTTTTTTTTTCAAGGCAGACAGAGGCATTTTAAGTTGCAAATTGCTTATTGGGCCTTTAATAGAAGTATATTTCAGTTTTGCTATTTTTATGCTCTTAATCAAACTTCCAGTCTGGTGAGTCCAGTTTTGTTTCCTTTACAAGCAGGTTAGGTCCAGATTTTTCAATCGGTTACATGTGCTACTGTCATAGAAATCCAATTCTTCTGTTTCCTCTAAAATGAGAATATCAGAATTGACTTTGTATCATTTGCTGTCAGTTTAATAATATCTTAATACCTTCAGTAGTTGCCACTCCTTCACAATGTAAATCAATTGCTTTATTTATCTTCAATCTTTAATCCACCATGGACAGGAACTGTAAAATCTAGGATTTTGTTTTGATTTGTTTTTTTTCTCTCAGTGCTTGTAGTTAGCCTGGAAACTAGCAATTGTAGTTTGAATTTCCCTCTTCTACATATTTTATACTCCTCAAAGTTTCCCTTTATCTTGATTGGGAGAATTGGGTTCATTACTGAAATTTCTCTAGTACCTAGCCATCTTCTTCTCTTAACCTAAGTAATTAGTTGTTGTGTTCACATATTGCCGTTCTACTCTTAGACTAGTGCTTTTCCCTTTTTAATGGAGTTTTGAGCATAGCTGTAAGCACAGAACATTTTTTTTTGAAGGTTTTCCAGCTTCTTGATCTGTCAGATCGAAGTGAGCCTTGTTAAAAAACAGCTTGCCTTTTCCTACTTGTTTTACATTATGTGCTTTTCACCATGAATTGTACAAGTTCTTTTTTGATTCACATTTCCTAAATCTCTATTTTATATTTTCTGATCTGAGGCCCAGGTAAGCACAACACACGAGAAACAATCAAAATGTTAATGTAATTTTCAATTACTTTAAGCCCAGCCCTAATGCTCTCTTCCTAGAGAATGACCTTCATTTTTGTCCCTGCAGGGAAGAAATCTTCTTTAGGCAACTGTAGGCCACAATATGCTACTGTTTTTTAAGCAGAATTCCCCATTGATTTCTTCAGGGAGTTCCACTTAAAATGCGACATCACGGCAGAGCTCAGTCTAGTTACATATATCAAATGGAAGGATGCAGTTCACATACATTTTTGAATCCTGTGTCTAAGCTGTAGTGGCCACTAGAGGGAACGAGAGATCTCAGACGTTTACATTTCAAAAGAAACATTTTTTTCCTCTGGTTGGTTTTAGATTAATCTCTAAGAAATAACTGCTAATCTATATTAGCTCATTTTTTTTAATTATAAGAAAATTAATCATGTGCGTAAATGTTTGTGATTCTTATCTCCACTGTGTTTTTTCTAGCCCTTCAACAAAAATCAGGCTTGTCCCAGAAAAAAGATTTGCAAATCATCTGTACAAAAATTAAAAATAATAGGGATTGTGGTTAAAGAGATGTGTTTCTTTTGCCCCTCTCAGAGGGTTCTAGAGCTACTGGCAAGATACTAGATTGCAAATTGTTGGGGCCTTCACTTTCTATACTGTCAGACTGTTTATGCCAGCTACTAATGACCATAGAAGAGTAAGCATTTTATGTTACTGAAACATCTAAATTGCATTCCAGATAAGTTGACACTGATGCTTCAAATTGTGGGTTTGCAAGATGATAATTCTTAATCTCAATAGAAAAGAGGTGTCAGATTCAGTTTTACTAAGGGACTGATTTACTTTTAACTCTAGAATACTACAGAAACAATCCACCCTTTTTGGCTCTCAAAGTATTTTCCCTTCACTTTTTTTCTGTCTGTAAGTAAACATAGTGTACATAAACAAATGTGTTCCTTTAAGTTTCTAATTGCCCATTCTCTGTAAGCATGACTTAATCTTTCACAACCTCAATATTTTCTCTGTCTTAGCTGTCATTAATCCTGAATATGCACCAGGAATTGAGCATGTAGATGTTTGAAAGAGATTGGTGCTCCAAGAAATGGGGACTTTCTTCGGGGGATAGAAATGGGTTACCATAACATTCTTTGTTTGAAGAAACTGGGGGAAAAACTAGGAATGGTAGAGTAATTTAGTGTTTTCCATGTATTTCCATGTAAGGCAACAGAAGCACATGTGTGAGTAGAAATGGCAAGATAGTGTGAAGTTTGTCCTTCACGTATCCAGAGTGCTATTATGCTAAGTGGTTCAGGATAAAAAAAAAAAAAAAAAAAAAAAAAAAAAAAAATTAAAAAAATCTGATGTTATGTTCTACGACATTTGTTGAGGTTCATACGAATTCTGGTCCCATGTACTTCAAATGGTAGACATCCTGAGTGTGTAATACAGCTAACATAACAAGCCAAATTGTTTAAATACCCTTTTGAAGGGGGAGAAGGAGTGATATTGGTGAGAAAATCCTAATAATGAAAGCTTTTGGGATGTTTTGATAGCAGCTACTGTAATCATGGAAAGTGGAGAGCATGCTGTTATAGCCTTTTCAAGATGAATAATGTTACACTTAAAAAGAGGCTCAGGATGAATTTACTGATAAAGCAAGCTTTTATAAGGTCTTCCGTATATACAATACCTCCTGGCACTTGACCAAATTATCTAAAAGAAGTATGTGCATGCCCTAAAATAAAAAACTTTAGGCGGTCTTATGACTTTCAAAATACATACTAATTTAAGAAGAATAGATCTCGGTATCTTTTGTCCTGAAATAACTCTCCTAACCTCAGTATTTGTACAGTGTATATTTGGATCACTTGTTAATATTAACATGATCCAAATTGTTACCCTGTGCAAACATTTACTAAGGCAGTGTGAGGTATAGTCTGTAGTCTGATGGAACTTAAAATGCCAATTAAAAATGATAACTTATTTAATGCCAACAGGCCATACCCTGCAGTGCTTACTCAAGCAAAATTCTAATTGACTCCAGTGGGAGGTTTGCTAAAGTAAGAATGGAGGAGAGAGGAAGAGGGATAAGCAGAGGCACAAATATTACTCCAGGCATCACAAGGGGCAGCATTTTGTATTCCCTGGCACCAGCAAGGAGCCTGTCTTGCTTACAGGCAGAGATTGAAAGAACAAGGATTTCTCTGTCTATCTGGAGCTCCCTGCAATTGTAGCTCACTTTAGGGAATGTTTTTGGTGAAACCTGGCTGTTGATTGAAAATTGCAGACTTAATGACAAGGAAATAACTCATGAGCTTGTATGAGTTTTCACAAATGGACATGGGATGATGAAATGGGGGTAAAAGGGGAGATGACATTAAAAAGTATCCAGAAAAGTAAAACTTTACAGGAATCGGTTTTGTTTTTTTTTTTTTTTTAATTATCTAGAAACAAGATACCTCAAGAAAACAAAGTTGGAAACAAACAATGTGATTTCCATCTCTCTTTGCCTTTATTTATGCTCTTCTGGTTTTCTATGTCCTGCTTCCAGCAGCCAGCAAAGTCTCTGCATTTCATTGTGAGTTAGTAGTGTATAAGGAATGTCATCCAAGTGATGTTCTGTTTGCTGTCCTCTGTCCATTGTTTGACAAGTACTTTGATGTGCTTTTTGAACTGCAGATAAGCTATCTGTTGAAGATTTTGGTTGCTACTGCTTGAGATGTGTTCACTAGACAGACTAGTTGGAAGGTTTTTCTCTGGCTCTGTCACAGGAGTTATTCCTAAATGCTTTTGACAGTACCAAAAACCCTAGAGAGCAAACCTGATTGATTACTATTGACTGACAGATTAGTTGGTTTGTTTGGGTTTCTGCAGGTAGAAGTTACTCTCTATTCAGTGTGCACCTATAAATTACAGTGGTTTAGTTACCTTTATTTTTAATAATGCTTTAATTTAGTATGCTTCTTGCACAACTTGAATGCTTCTGCATTTAAGTCAGCAGAACAACTTTATTGCAGACCGGTACACATTAAGAGGTGTGTGGTAAGATGTTAAAAATAGTAAGACATACTTCTAGGAGTTCTGAAACCTAAGGCAGGAGAATTTAATAGACTTGACTTTTTATATCTACATATTTTTAAATTATAAAAGCTTAAATGTGGACATTTGTAATGGATTATATACCTCTCTAGTAGTCTTTGTTTTACCTTCTGCACTTTGTTCTCACAAAACAGAAATGACTTAAGTATAAGGGTGAAATGAAAGTTGAGTTTATATGGTCCTCTTGAAGACCTTTGCCATTTATTGCCAGAAATATTGGGTTTTTCTAGTAGTTTACTATATTCTTGTGAGCAAGTGATGTCTTGCTCAGATTTACCATCTTAGTGACTTTATTTTTAATTTTTTTATATTTTTGGATTTTGCTAATTATTCTGTGAGATAAGCAGATGAACTATTTAGGGAATCAAAAGCTGCTATTTAAGTTCTGCTGCTGTTCCAGCAGTGGAGATGTCAGCTGTTGCTTTGGTGGTAGAGGATTTACCCAGTGGGCATGGGCATGTCAAAGGGACAGGAAAGGACCATGTTCAGTGCCAGTTTGTGTTTTTTATCCTTTTCTGATCTCCATACAAGAGGAAAAATGGCAACTCTGCATTGGAATGCTGAGCATTAAGTTTAGAGAAGGAGCAAATATAAATAACATCCCTGTTTTTATAGATGACATCTCCACCTCTGTGGTATCTTTCTAGCATAGAGTATTGAAGCTATCTGAAACTCATTTACCTTTGATAAATGTTGGGGGTTTTCCTCCTCTTTGTGATCTTGTTTCTTAAATGACAGATATTTAAGAGGAGTGTTCAGTTGATTTAGAGCTCTTTAATCAATGCCATCTACAGCCATGCTTAAATCACAGGAATTTTTTGTCATAGATTTTGCAAGAATTATACTCTAGTAAGACTTTGTGCAGTTACCGTAAATTTTTTTTTTGGTAGTGGTGTGACACTCCATTGTCATACGCTGTTGTGACCACGACAGTTGTCACACTGCCATAGATCACGGTGACAGTAGTAAATAAACTGGACAGTAACCCTGTGTAGATTGTGCTTAAAATAGTTCTCATACTGATGTACCCCTGCTCCCAGACAGCTGCTTTAAATGGTGTATTATTGCACGTATTAAGCAAGTCTGTGACATTTACCTGGCTGCATTTAGATTTTTAGTATTTAATATGCTTAAAAGCTAGTAATTTTTAAAAGTATGTCTAATCCTGTGATTATGGTTAGCTAATTGTTAATTAGTAATTTATTTTTCTGTCAAGAGGCTTTTTTAATAAAGGTGGTAGTTTGGTCTAGGTTTTCTTTTTTACTTGTGATAGGAAATTTTCATGGACTATTGAGAATATTCTCCAAGTCTTGAGATATACTGCTGATGTTCTTTAATGGAGTTTCTTTCATAAGACGAGCTGGATTTTGAATTTCCCAGTGTAATGAAATTCAGCACCACCAATATACTGCACAAAAATACCGTGCCTTGCTGATCACTGAAAACAAAAAATCCCACCCCACATGGAAATTTAGGTTTTCAACATGTGAACAGACTCTCACCAACAGTAAGTAGTACTTATTCTATGTTTCCTTATCGAATGCCTTCTACTAAATAACTACATGTCTTCTAATAAAAAAGGGAATGGCAAGGCAGTAATTGCATATAGGCCTTTGATTTGACTTGATGGTGGTGTTTTTGTTCTGTCATAAGTGTGTGTCTTTTAACATGAAGTTGTTAGGAGACCTGACAGCTCTTTAGGTGGCTCGTAATAAGGGAATGTTTCATGTAACATCTCTGGTTTTGTAGATCAATTTTTCTATTGAATTTTTGCATTCTGTATCTGAAAATATAATTTATTGTATCAAAAACTGATTTAAATAGACTAGCAATTCAGGGCTGACTTTGATCTGTCTCTGACTAAAAAACTGAACAGCTTTATCTTCCTATCATTTTATTTCGCAGAAGTGTAATACCTTCAAGTGCTTAAAACCCACAGTGATTTAAATATTCTCTTTCTCCTTACCTTTTTTGTTGGTTCCTCTAATTTAACAGTGCAGGTGAAATGATGAAAACTGTGCAGACTTTAAAAAAAAATTTTAATGGTTGACTTCGTTGTAAACTGTATGAGATTTTTTTGCCTTTGGCTATAGCCTTTAGTTTCAGCTGATTTCCACTCGCAGTTTTTGTGGAGGTTGTGTTTTAAATGCATATTTAAATACATAACCACGTGCATGGGTGTCTGCAGGGCAGTAACTGCTGACATTAGAGGCCTCTGGTGATCTGAAATCAAGGCCATTCAGAACTGTATTCCAGGTCAGGAACAGATGCTTCTGGGGGCTAAAATGTGCCCACTTAAAGCATGATGATTGGCCAATATTTTATAAACTTTTTTTTTTCCCTTAAGGTTTGCTTCTTGGTAAATATCTTGTGTGTGGCCCTTACAAAAGATGTACTTTTGAACAAAAATGGCTTTAAATGAGTTTGTTCTCCTGAAAGGCAGCCTGTTTCCAAGACCTATGCCAACTGAAACATGTCCTACTAATTATGACTGTAGGGAGACCAAGCAAATAAAAGACTGAACTGTGCTTGTGGCAGTCATTCATTGCACAAGAGGACACACATGGAATTTATTCTCATTACTTTCACAGCCTGGATACTGGAGACGGTTCTCTTTTGCTCTGGTTGTGCACTCTTGCTGTTTGAGCTGTCCTATTGAGCATCCTTTTATGTTTCTTAGAGATTGTAAATGTTTGTTTTCTAGATTTGTTCGGTTTAAAGAATAATAATTATATTTGCTTTGTAGTAACTGTGCCATCTAATCCATATTAAACAGTGCAACTATACATGTAGACTAGTTTCCAAGGAAACATCATCCCCTCTGCTGCCCCTGAACCCCTTCTGGAACTTTAGAAAGTGAAGTGTCTTACTTTAATCACACCCTCTTTTTGCCATCCTGATCCTGAACTCCTATTTCCAACAAAATTACAGCTTTTTAAATGTTTACAGTGCTGTTGTGAAGTTTATCATGCACCAAATGATTTAAGATACTTAAATGGTATTGGAACAAATTACTGCCTTCATTATGACAGACAACAGATGAGTACATTACACTACTTAGTCTCAGCTTCTTTAACTAAAATACTGTGATTGTTTTCCATCCAGTAGTTCTGTAATTACTCTTTCTTTATGTTCACTGTAAGAAGTAAGACAGCATTTCTTAGTCTCTTTAAATGGCACAATAAATATAAATCTTGTGCATTTTTGGGGAAGATGATCAATTATTTCTTTTGTGTACCCAGGTGAGTAGAATGGTAGTTTAGTTGGGTAAAAGTTGGCAAAGATACTTCCTTATTTTCTTGGTTCTATTGCCAGATTTCATGAGGTAAATTTCAAGAAATTGAGCATATTTACTGGAATACTGATAGGATCTAAGCTTGTAATTTGAGGTGTGTCTAATTACGTCCATACTTTGATCACTAGATTCCTGCTTTGGCTTACAGGTTAAGGAACAGAAAAACTGATGACTCAGTTAAAGCTAGGATTGACCAAGGTTTGGATTTGTTGGTGTGGAATTCTCCCTCCAAGGTTTACAAAGACCAGAGCCTGTTGCTGCAGTTTCACACCTTCTGGAAGGGTCTGTCCATTGTTGTTCAACTTGCTTCCCGTTTCCAAGCTTTACAACTGCGTTGCTTTGCTGCATGTGCTGAGTGGATTTTCTGGTGATCAGATGAAGTGAGGGAGGTGGTCTGCTCTTTGTTCATTGCTATGTTGACCAAATTCAGATTAATTTCACATCAACTGCAAATAAATGAGGAAGTTTTTTCTACTGTACTGGCATCTAAGAGAGCCCGTAAAGACATGGTGTCTAGACAGCTTCTATATTTCATTGGCTTAAAAAAGGCATAAAGTTAGTGCTGATAAAAGACAGTGCTTAAGAGAACTGCGTCCTGATTTGGAAACTGTGAAATAAAGAATTAGGAAATGAAGGTTTTTTTAGATATTTTCATATTTCTTACAAGGAGTTACCAGCATGTGCAGTGGCAAAATGTCAGAATTTTATATGTAAGGCATCAGATACTTTGTGCAGAGAAGCATTTAATGACATATTGCTGGTATTTTTTTATTTTATCAGTGCTTTGCTTTTGAAGGAGCCCTCAGTGAAGTTACATGTCCACACAGAGATGCAGGCACAGAGGCTGCCTGAAGCAGCTGAATCTGTGACCGGCTGCTTGTGCCTCTTGGTGCATGGGCTGTGCTGGGCTGTGTTCCTGCTGGAGCCAGCTGCTGCAGATGTAAGTGTGGGAGGATCTGGGGAAGGAGGCAGTGCTACTCTCCTGGGATGCTGAAATGATCTCATGCCATCAAAAGAAAAATGTTGTCATAGAAGAACTGCTGAGGAGTGAAACTGATGCTTAATGTAAGCATGTCCTGTACAGACTAGAAAATATGTCTGAGAAATGCCACATCTTTGCTCACAGAAGATTTCAGAAGTCTGGTAAAGTCAAACACACTTCTCCAAGGACTCTTTGCCATTGCTTTGAACTACTCCTAAGGAAATTACTTAAAGGGCTTGGAGAACTGAGATGGTAAGGGATGTAGTGCAGAAATAATTGATCCTTTTGGTTTATTAGCTTGTGTCCCTGTTGTGGAAGTTTTGTCAATAACAATAACACTGTAGAGATGTCTGTCTGCAGTTAGTCTGTAGCTGGATCAAACATTTCATGAGGTTCTAGCTAGGTGATTTCTCCTTGGAGAAGGTGATGTAGTATTTAATTTGTAACTAAGTCCTGGGACATCTTGAAGAGCAGTGTTGTTATTTATCTTTGCTATTCCAGGCAAAACTCCACTGGTTATGTACAGCACTAGCTTGAGTTTGCGAAAATCTGGCTTGCATACAGTTGATAATGATTTTGGAATATTTTCAGAGCAGAATTAAACAATTAACTTTTAAATTTGATTTGAAAGCATAGTATGTTTGAAGGAAACCTTTGAGGATGGTGTTTGCTGAGTTTGTGCTTGTAGTTCTTACAGAGCAGATTGATTTGTACTTTATATTTTTTAAAAAATGCATTTGCTTTTAGATACCAGCCTAGCACAAGAAAAATATTTCCTCAGTCGGTACCAACACTCCCACTTTTTTCTCTAGGAATAATAAAGGTCTGTTTGCCTGGAATCGGTGCTGAGGTGTGTTACCTCACAATTTGCAAGCAGATTTACTCAGGGTTGCTCTTCACAACTGTTAAGATGCTGGAGAATTAAACTGATTCTGTGTTGACATTTTAAGTGTTTCAGCCCCCCTATACAAAAATATGTTGCTGCAGTTGGTATGCTGGCTTTTCTGCATCAGTCACATTGTGCAAAGTAGTTTCTGATGGTTTCCTTTAGTAACCTTCATATGGTAAATGCATTGGGTTCTAAGTATCTGATTGCACTGACCTTCACTTCAAGGAGGTTTTTTATTTAAACTTCCAACCTTCCATCAGAGAGAAACACGATCGCCAATAAAAATAAAATAAACACCTAGTCTTGCACCCTCAGCTTACTTGAGCAGAAGTGTTCATAAACGTATAGCTCTTAGTTGGGCAAATACAGGCAGCCTGCCGAATACATTTACATTTTAAAATTTACTGCAGTGAGGGTCATTCCAATTCAAAAGAGAGTATTTGGTAAATGAGTTGGCAAGCAGAATGACTTTGTAGTGTTTAAAGGAGTGCTGCCAAGAATTGCCTGAAAAATGCCTGTTGTCTGGTTGCATCTATTGAAATGAGACTGGAGAAAAAAATTTGGATTTAGTAGAATAAAATATATGAAACCCCCTTAGTCGGTGAAGGAGCTGCCATATTCTAGCATTTAACTCCTTGTGATCTCTGCCTTGAAAATGCTAATGAAGGGAGAAGAAATTTGATGACAAGTAGCAATCAACGAGAAAGTGTCTAATGAGTGATGTAGCCATAAATGACAGTTACTTTTATAGTTACTCTATGGAAATTCCAAAACCCTTGTCCTGAAATTCCAGTTTAGTGTAGGCCATATAACATATTCAAAATATGCTGTGAATAGGTGAGGACCATATAAAGGAAAATCACCCCGGAAATCAGGAGATCCAAAACTAGTGAGAGAGCTGGGAGTTTCTTCTTTCTCTTGGTGTCAATCACTTGTCTTCTGGCAGCTGGGCTCCAGTGAGCAACACATTCTCAGTACAGCTGGTTCTTCACTAGAGCAGTTGAGGAATGGGGCCTCTGGCCCAATATTAGTATGACACTTGTAACGGTAATAGAAATAAACCCTTTGAGCTGTGTGCAGTTCAGGTCTTACTTGTAGGAAGTAGTGACTGCAGGTAATTATTTACATTTGTTTCAGATTAGCTGTTTCTTGCCCTTCCTAAAAGAGATAATCTTTCCCTGTTTTTTCTTTTGTACAGCCATCTATTTTACTTAATCTTCCACTTTCTAAAAGGAAAAGAACAGTAGGAAGGAAAGAAAAAGCTTTGCTTGTTGAATGGAAGCCTGCATAACATGGCTAAAGAGTGCATTCTGTTCTTATAACTCATCGTCTACATCCAGATTAAAGAAAGGGACCCTGAGGGTAAAAATTCAAGGCTCTTCCAGACTACAGAAGATGGTGTGGTCCACAGGTGAAAAACCTCCCCAGAAATTTCCCTGCCATAGTCCTCTGCCACTTTCAGTAAAGGAGATTTAGTTCTAATCCGACACTACGTGATTTGTTTTGTTCTTAATGAGAATTTAGCCTCACATTTTGCTCTGGTTCAGAGATATCTCCATGGTCATACTGGCAAAATATGTAACATAGTATTAAATTTTTAGCTAGGAGGATTTTTTTTTTTATTAGTCAAAACAAGGTAGGACATCTTTGTGAAAAGAGTTGATAAAAACATGTTTTCTTATGTGTATTGTCCAGTCCTCAGGATTTTTATGCTTGAAACAGTTGCAAGTTAATACCTGGCAGTAAATACTAAATCCATGCATGGTGACTGGCAGATTAAGCACTAGGGATTCCAGTGGAGATTAGACCACATGTTTTGAAAGTGCAGATGTCAGTACTATTTTACGTCACAGTGCTGAGTTTAGCTGCCTTATGTTTTGCATATAAACAGGGGCTATTATATCGTCCTTTTCTTCTTTTTTTTTTTTTTTTTTTTGTTTTTCCTTGTTATCTGGTGTTCTATTTTCTCATTTCAGTTGCTTCACAGTGGTGCTTTTGGCACTGCTCATCCTCACGGAGATCAAGTGATAACTGGTGCAGCACAAACATGAAAGGCAGTATTAGGCTGGGAGCCCACTACGTGAGTTAGACAGGTGGCCTTCTGGTTGAATCTGAGAGAGAAGGAGAAAGAACTGGAGGATTTGAGAGGGAGTTGAAGTCAAGCAATTTAGTGGCAGAATAAAAGTAGGGAAGCAGAGGTGGAAAAACTAAATGAGATATGGCTTTGAGAAAATTGTGTCATACGGATGTGATACTTTTCAGAACTGCCACTTTTCACCTGCATTGCTCACAGTTTGTTAGATAATATGTTTTATGTGTTAGTATCAGATGCACTTTATGAGTATGCTTATGAATCCATGTAAAGTAAATAAAAGTCATAAAAGAAGTATTTCTGGCCTTGAAGCCTTAAAATCAATGTGAGGAGAAGTGAGTTGTGTGCATAAACCTAGCAAAGTGAGAGAATGGATTCACTTTCACCAACTAAGAGTGCAGCCAATTCTGAACAGAACTATCCACATGTAACTGATCACCTCCACTCACTGGTGTTGCAGAATCTGCTGAACAGGAACAAATGGTGCTAACAAGTCCAGTAATATCAACAGACCTGTTGTGTTGCATACATATCTTTAGTGCCTCTTGTTAGCTTTCACTGCACTCAAGGGATGGAACAGTGCCCTAGGGAGACAGTGGCCTTGCATCACTGTGTTTAAGGAGAAATTGTCTCCTTCTCTGAAAATAACTATTTAATTCCATTTTTGTCAGATGTTCTTTAATCTATACATACTGGAGGTGAGCAGTTAAAGGCTCCTTGGCCTGTTTCTTTCCTCCAGTGAACCCTGAAAAAACTAGCTTTTATTATGTAGAACTCTGCATTTATATTATATTATATTATATTATATTATATTATATTATATTATATTATATTATATTATATTATATTATATTATATT
>VZUI01081577.1:0-14292 GCA_013401135.1 Cettia cetti | reverse complement strand
TTAATAAACAGTTTTTTCCACTTTTCCTCCGAGGAGTTCCTTCCCTAACCCGGGGTTGGGGGGAAGGGGTAGTGGAGGTTTGTCTCCTCGTGGAGATTTTCCTCCTAATTTGTCCTAAACCAGGACACAGTATAATGCATTTCACCTGAGAGCAAAAATTTTAGTTATCCCTTGAAACAAAGCAACTAATACTAGCCTTCAGAGTGAATCTTCATAGGACAATAAGGAAAATTTAATGAGAATATTATTAGTCATCCTGCACAAATACTTCATATGGCTCAAGGAAGAAAAATTATAAAGAAAGTGCTGTGCATATGCCATGGTGTTGAAAAGAATAATGGATTTTCATTTACAGTGATAAAATTCCAAACAAACAGAAGAAAATATGACAAGTACTGTTTTTCACCCCTCATCACTTTAGCAACTCAGAGTTAAATTGCTCTGCAGCTTTGAGCAGCACTTGAGACATGGAATGGTCAGGCTGCTGGCAAAACGGGCTTCATTTTGTCTGGAATTTACTTTTTGCACTGTTGGTCCTGACCTTTCAGCAAATGATGCTCTGAAATTAGTGCTGGGAGCTGCAACAAAAGGATGCGGCCACTCACCTGTTTCTTTGCAAACTAGCAAAATCCTTAAGGGTACAGACCAGAGAATTAAGTCATTATTTTCAAGCATTCCATCACCCACTACCTGGTGTGGATTTACACAGGCTTGAATTACATACTTTAGATCCTTGCAAAGTGAATAGAGACAGTAAGTTAGGAATGGAACACACAGCTGGCTTGCTTTCTAATTAGGATCAAGGCAGGTATCCATAAATAGTGCCAAAGTCAGTCATATACAACTGTATCATTTCTTCCTGAAATCTTAGGGGGCCTGTGGGAAACAGTTTCAGAACCTGACACACTTTCAGACATATAAAAAGATTTTAGCCACAGCAACCTAGGGCAAAAGAGAAAGTATTCGTGTCAGCATCATAAGGTAATAAATTAATTCAGGGAGGATACAGCAGACATGGTGTCAGTTCTTTCCTCAGACTTCTTCCACTTCCTCAGCAGTTCTCTAAGTGCAGCACAACTGTGTAACTGTGGAAGGGTAAAGGGAGAAGCACGTTTTGTCCATCCTGTTAGCAGTCAGACACCATGCAGCAAAAAGTTACAATACAGAAAGATAAAAAAAACCAGCTAAAAGGCTCCTGTAAGCCTCACAAATTCTTGGAGCCTGACTCCAGAGAAGGTCAGAACAGTTGAAACACCATCTTGCCCCACATGTGAAATAGCCAAGGGATGCTTTACTGCCAGCATAAGTCATTGCACTGCACAGTATGTTCTATTGACAGCCAGGTAAATATGCTTGCACCAACACCAACCCCTTTATGTCCTTCACAGGTATCAGACCTCTCAGAAATGAATATGCCACTTTTACCATTAATTTCAAAAAATAAATTATATCATATCAAGAAATAAATTATGCAAATAGACTGCTTTTCGAATCATGAAATACATGATTATCACAGTCAGCATTGTGATTTCGGGTCTGGTCCAGCCAGGCAGAACCTGGTGAAAATAGAGGAGTGGGAACGATGGAGAGCCCAAAAATGGAACTTTAATGGTGGTGAAATAAACGCAGAGACTGCATGGTCCAAAGGGCAACATCCAAAGTCTTGGGGGCAGAGCTAACTTAACAATATATAAGATTACCTGAGGGCAAAGGTCCAATCCCAAAGGGGGGAATAGGGACATAACTTTATGCATCAAAGGTCCTGAACCAACAGAGAACCAGAACCAGAGACATTACCTATCTCAGAATGATGCCACTGGCATCCTAATTTCCATATCCTGCCTCCCATGGTCTCAGGTTTATGGTTTCTGCATAAACTACCTGGACTAAGGTATTATTCAACTCCAGCTAGCTTGGTTCCCACACATGATCATTTGGATTTGTGACTACAAGAGCACAGATTACTCCCCCATGCTGTGACTGTGCTGTGCCATACTTGCAGAGCACCAAGGCTATCTCTGCTCTAAGAGCTGCTCTCCACTGAGTAGGCTGGGGGTGAGGCAGGAATTTGTGAGGAGACAGACAGGACAGCTGACCCCAACTGACCAAAGGGATATTCCATACCACACGACATTGTCATTAACAATACAAATTTGGGCAAAGCAGAAGAGATAGCAGGAATCAGGACACTCCTGATTATGGCTTTTGTCTTTCCAACTAAACATTACACATGATGGAGCTCTGCTCTCCAGGATGTGCCTGAACAGCTGTCTGGTGATAGGAAGCTGTGAATAAATTTGTTATCTTGGTTTGCTTGGGTGCACAGATTGTTTCACTTATTAAACTGTCTTTATTTCAAGCCCCAAGTTTTCCTGGTTTTGCTCTTCCGATTCTCTCCTCCATCCTGCTGCAGGGGGAAGGGGAGAGGGGGAAGAAAGTGGGCAGGCAACTGGGTGGGTGCTCAGCTGCTGGCCCTGCTCAGCCCACTGCAGCTAGGCCAGCAAGACTGGTATTTACCATCAGTGGCCATGGGCACAATGAAACACCTCTCCTTCAAGAGCTATTGGCTTTGATACAGTTGAGTAACTTTAGATAGCAGAGGCTGAAATGCTGGCTAAGACTGCCACCAGCATGAAAGACAGCACACAACTGGGGTAGCTGAGAACAAGGCTACAGTGAAAGTAAGACCAAAAGGAAAGCCAAATTCAAATCTTCCAGGTAAGGTCTTCACCTACAGTCATACCCAACTGATATAACTGTGCATCTTTCTCCAATTACTATTACTCATGTCTAAGAAGTAGATAAATCTGTCTAGGCTGTAAATCAATTAAATTTTGGATTGGCATTGTTTCCAAACCAATAAAACTAGAGGACATGAAGGAAGGAAAAGAAAAATCAAAAACCTGAGCCCTTCATCATGATATAGGAACTACTTTAGAGAACAAAGAAAGTGAAAAGAGAAAGAAGGCAAGAATTCTGTGTGGAAAAGGAGAGAAAAGGTAAGATTCAGCTGAATCACTGGATTTTGAGATGTTTTAGAAAGTATCACACCACATTATCATCGTCATCTCTGAGTTTTCAGAATTCTGGCCTAGAAAAATGTTTGGTGTGACCCACACTAAACTCTCACTGTATTCTTTACCTATTCTTCTGCATGAGAACTGATGAAAATCAAGGGCTGAAGAAATTCCAGAAAAGATGGAAAGTGTCATTATCTGCCTTTCACAGGGTTACAACAAGGAGTCAAAAAAATATCATAGAATAGCTTGAACTCAATTCCAAAGAAAAGACTGGAACATATAATCAAGCCTATTTTCAAGCAATGCACAGACTGTGAAGAACAATGTTTAACCTGTCAAGAGTAAGTCATTAAACCAGTTGCATTTTCTTTCACAGCACTTTTCTATACTTTTCTTGTACACTTGGTTCTATGGATAACATCTTTGCTATCTTAACTGAATAGCTGTTACTATCAGTGTTCTAATGTAAAAACAGGAACATGAGTGCTATTTAACAGGGAGGGGAGGGACAGGGATTGTGCACCACTTAAGTGCAGCACATTATCACATTTTGATTTGCTCTACATTATTTGCTTAACTTTCAGAAATTCTGTCACAAAACAGCCTGTTTCCATGAGTGATTTTTTTGTCACTGAAATTGATTTACAGCTTTTCAAAGATTTATTTTTGCCCCAATTTATCTTGGCAGTTACCAGCAGTGGCTATTCAGCCTTGCTTTTCCTTCTTAAAGAGAAATTAGTGAAAGCCACAATTGCAATCTTTTCTTCATCTGCTCCTTGACAATATTTGAAAAAAGAGATAAATTTCTTGTTAAATAAACCAGTAAAATGAGGAATTAATGTCAGATGGGCCACTTCTTTTTTGAATTTCTTGTGAATTCAATCTCTGAAACAAGCATAACCTATACACCTATAAATGCTTTAAATCCCCATGAAAATACCACTATGCTATATAAATTATAGTCCAACACTCCTGCCTCCAATCTCCTTTTGTCATGGTTTGACACTGGCCCAGCGCCAGGCACCCACAAGAGTCACTCCTGCCACAGCTGGGCAGAGGAGGGAAAAAAAAACAACAAAACCAGTTAACAAAGGCTTCATGAGTGAGATAAGTACCGAGAGAAATATTTCAAGGGCAAAACAGGCTTTAGTTGCAAAATGAAATTTATTACTAACAGAGTCAGAGGAGGATAATGAGTAAGTAAATAAGTAAAGTAAGCCCTTCAAACACCTTTTCCCCCCAGCCCCTCCTTTCCCACCGACAGCACAGGGAGACAGAGCATGGGGGTTTTGGTCAATTCATCACCAAGATTTTCTTCCACTGCTCCAGGAGAGGAGTCCTTCCCCTGTGATGCCCAGCTTTGGCCAGCAGCATGTCCATCCTAAGAGCCATCAGGGATTGGCTCTGCTGGACATGGTGGAAGCTTCCAGCAGCTTCCCACAGGAACCATCTTTATGGCCCCCTGCTACCAAAAACCAGGCTGTGCCAAACCAATACACCTTTATATTCTCGCCTGTAAGGACTAACAGAGAGGCTACCAGAAAATCTTGAACAGCAGGTTAGAAGCAATGTTCATGAAGAAGTGACTTTCACAAGACAGATTTTGATTGGAGATATGGGCTCTTAACGTGTGCTGGTTAGCATGTGTGCAAGCCTGTCTTTATCAGCATGAGTATTTGGAAGCATAATGCAGGATTTTGCAGTGCCTTGAGACAGGCAGCTTCCTTCTAAAAAATGTGTAAGAACAGGTTAGACATAGATAATCCATGACAAACTCCATAACTTTCCTAAACAACAAGGTCCAAAAGTTCACAGTTCTTGCTATTAGAACAGTTATTTTAGTAAGTTCATCCAGCCCTGTGCCTCCAAGTCATGTGTTGACACTTAATCATTCATGTTATCCTCCTAAGAATTTGATCTGATTTGCTCTCAGGCTTCTTAAAATCCATACCCAGAGCAGCAGGATGTATTCCTCCTTGTCAAGTCTTAACATTTTTAAGTGGAAAAATGATTTTGCAGTTCTTGAAGGTCAGATACCTATTTATGTGTTCCCATCAATTTGCTGAGGGGTGAAAAAAACTGTAGCCACAAACTGTACTTGTTCATCTTGTAATGCACAGTAATTTTCCAAGAAATTTCTAAGCTAGACCTGGTAGCCATTTGTTCTTTATTTTGGCTCCATCTGGTCACATCAACCATTCCTGTCATTTCTCAGAACTCTTAAAAAGTCATTCTTTTATTCTACAGTGCTTGCATTCCTCCTCAAGTTTAAACTCTGTGCAGGTTTATTAAATCTGTTCTACATTTCATCATCCTGGTCCAATCATAGTGTTACACTGAATACAGGGAAGATGGAAATACCCAACCTAATACATTTTTCTGGGTTTATTAATGATCAGTTAACACCTTTTGAGCGCAGTTCTCCAATCACCTTTGCATTTAGGCTCTAAGAGGTTTCCTAATATTGCTTATCAAAACACTATCAGGACTGTCAAAATGCCTTTCCCTTTTCACAATGCCCATACCTTTCTCAGGGTAGAAAACTGATTGCAGTAAATCTATGGCAATTATTACTTATCTGCTGGCAAGCTTACAGGTACCTACCAACTATTCAACTATTTTTTTCTTGGAAGCTGATGGGGCTGGCTTTTTCTGAATACTACTTTCAGCTCTACAAGTGAAAGAAGCACTCAACTTGCTCTTTTTTTCAGTGCATCACTGACTTACCCAAAAGAGTGTCATTTCATCAGCCTTTGTTTTGGGGGGGTTGGGGAGGTGGGACAGGTTTGGGGCAGGCAGCAGCAGAGGAATCTGGCCAATTTTAGGACAAGTTCGACAGGCTTAACCCAACTTGTAGTATCTTACAGAAGTACCCTCTTAGTATGTCTCATCTTTATACAAAGTTAAATTTTATCTTTTCATCACTGGATTAAATCTTTCAGCCACCAGCACAGGAGTCAGCTAACTGACCCTTTCAGTTAAGACTGGCACAACAAAATTGTAGTAAATCCTCTGATAGCCTTAGTCAATGCACGTTGAAATCCCTGAATCAGAGAGTCCTTCCATTTCCTAATGGTCACACAATTATCTTTTACTGTAATTAAAGCCCTTTCCTTTTAGCTTTGTTTCAAAGATGATTCTGAGCACCCCCTTTAGGCATGTAATTGAGCCTCACTTACTCCATAATGAGTTCTGAACGCACCTGCTCAAGCAGTGCAAACACACTTGCATTCTAAGGAACTGGCAGGTGATGAAAAGTCGGTCAGCTCATCTATCTCATCAGTTCCTTGTGGACCCTCAAGGATCGAGTGCACACTGCAATGCTTCAGCACAACTCAAAAACCCCTTTGTGGTGACTGTCAAAAACACTTGGCTTCTCTCTCTGCAGGTGACAGCTGTTCCCTAGTCCATGCAAGGCTCTTGCTCTCTGGATACCTGAACAACATGGAAGAGATCTGGACATAGCCAAGGCATTGGACAGATCTGCTGCATCTTTGGGTGCAAAATGTCATCTTATCAACTTGCCCTCTAGACCACTTTTATTTCAACTCATGGTATGGCAAAACATTGCAAAAAAGATTAAAAACAAAAGGAAGAAGAAGCCAAAAACCCACCATATATTAGCAGTACAGAAGTACTAATTATGTAAGATGATGGCATGATGACAGGCAGAGGTAGAAAAAGAGAAGAGGCAAGAAAAGAAGCCCTTGGCAACCAGACTTCCCTAGGACATAGGTCTCCCTTAGCTAGGTAAGTGACCTCCAGCATGACTAAAACAGCATCATATCCACCTTCATATCCCAGTCTGCAGTCCTTATACAGGCTTTTTTTTTTTTTTTTTTTGGTGGAGCAGCTTAGTTCTTATGGTTGGTTGTCTTTCTGGAAGATGGAAAATCTTTCCTCAAGAGCCTTACAATGAGATCACTTGCTGGATGCCCTGAGGTCAGTCACTGTCCTTTCCCAGATCATCACCTCACTCCACTCAGGCTGTAGTTCTCCCTCCTTTGCCTCCCAGCTGCTGTTTAGTTTTGCTATTACAGTAACAAACCAAGTGAGCTCACAAACAGATTAAGCAAGCACTATATGCTGCAGAAATATGCAGAGAAAGTCCCTTTTGGCATTGAACTACGAAAGCAGCTCAGCATGACTCAGTTTCATACTCATCCTATTGCTGCTTCCTTACCTAAGGGACAGTGTATGATTATTCTTAATACAAATATGCACTGTTCCACTACTGCACATATACTTTTGTAATTCACTAGTTAAATTGATTTAGGAGAGATAACTCCCTGGTTTTTTGTAACTATCACTTCTGAGAATTCTGTATAAATACAACATAATTTGCACTAAACTTTATATGCTATACCAAACTATACATTTTATTATGTTACAGAAGTGTCCATATTATGAAAATTATGCCTCACATTCGTATCTCTGGGGCAAGATGAGACATAACAAAAGCTATTTTAATACTTTGGCACAACCATTTCCACCCTAGGAACTTTTTAAAATTAAACTTTATTGCTGTGGAAGAGCATTTTTCCTAACTGAGAACTAACTACATGAACACATAAGACGCAAACAATATGACTCATTACTTGCTCTTGGAAAAGAATAACTCTACAGCAAAGAACTATAAGTGCTTTAAGGATAGTTAAAAAGTGGCCATGGCTTGCTGGAACCAGGCAAGTTCAGAGACAATCTGACAAACTCCTGAGTGGAGCACATTAGAGAGTTTTTATTTTTTCCTTCATATTGATGACTGCCACTGTATGTGACTGCAGAGCAAGATCCTCTTCAGCACAGTGGGAACAAGAGCAGCTAGCTGAATCCATTACAGTATGGAGAACAGCTCTCATCCATGCAATTTAACAGTCAAGGCCAACACGTAAAGTTTTATAACTGCAATGTTATAAAACTCACACAGGAGCACTTCAGATTTAGGAGTACTGGCATATTTCAAAAAATAATGATGCTGTATGAGCTGTGATGAAATGTAAGGGAAATTTTTTAAAAGTACATCTGCCAACTAGCAGCATAATCTTTGCAGTTAAAGAGCTCAGGATCTGCAAAAGACTCACCAGGAATGGTTTTGGAAAGAGTCCAAACAATACACAGAGAACAACAATAGGGCACCAGGTACAGCCAGAATATATAGTTTCTTTTATCCATGAGAGGATCACGACTTAGGAAAATTCAACTACACAACCAGATTATTTAAACAGAGCTCCAACACTGCTTGAGGATAAATTTTACAATGTTATTACATAGAATGAGTGGATTCCTCAAGGCATTTAAAGATCATTTGCCCACAGGATTGGATTAGAGTCCTGAAAAGGCGTTTTAAAATAGAGGCTGAAAAACAAATGGAAAACCTTAAATGGAAAAACTTAAAAATTTGTTAATGGGGAATAGCGAGTTAAGCTCTATATTTAATTTAAATGGAATAGGTAAATCTAAATAAGACCCATAAGAAGCACATGGACTAAGATTAGAAGTAACACTATCACTCCTGATGCTACTTTTTTTATGAGATGAGCTCTTCAATGCAAAACATCCCCATCATATCAGACAGCTCAGAGTTGCTGCTACAAAGATTTTTTCAGGCACTGGCCTAAAACAGGACACTAATATGAAAGCATTTGTTTCAGCACATTTCTTAAGACAGAAATTCACATGCATGAGGAGCAGCCCTTCTCCTCATTATTCATCCAGCCCAATGATAGATTTGCCAAATCTGAATGACGTACTCATCACTGTGTCTTTGGCATGGGACCTGGGAGCCTTACTGGGAACTGTGAACACACATCCAGCAAACCTGTCAAAACAGGGCCTGTTCACACATAGCTAAGAGGATGAGACAGAACCATCCTCACATGATTTCTACAGTGGCACCGGAAATCTGTGGAAAGAGTTGAAAGGCATTAAAACAGCTCCTTGTTCCACTGTAGGAGGATGCCAGCTTGTCAGGATGCTGATCTTCAGCTTTTTCTGAAACAAAAAATAGACATGCTTCATCCCCAGAAGACAGGACTCCTGTTGATAAGATGTGCATTTCTACTGTTACCACTTGGAACCGGCACCATTTGTCTGCTCAGCAAGCCTTGCACATCAGTGCTGGTTCCACACACATCACATGATAGCACTGGTTCCACAGCGTGAAAAAACTTTTGTTCAGCAGGACAACATAGCTGGATGAGCAATGAATGTACTTTTAGGTTGGACTGTGTTACAACACAGCTTTTTTCAAGCCTGGAGGACCAATCTAGCTACTTTTGGAATGCCTCCAAGACCAGAAAAATTATAATTTGCTGCCAGCCAGGCACACTGTTGGGGGTAAGCTTTGCTCCTTTTTTACTTACAGAATTTTTCCCCATAAGTTGCTAGGAAGCTCAGTACTGGGTGTTTATGGGTGCTTGACCAAAACAAAGAGGTGGCCAAAAGTCAGGAGGGGGAAATAACGTGAGTTTTGGGGCAGATAAAGAACAGGGCTGGGTCAGCTTTTCTTCTCTTGCTCTAGGCATTGGAGAGAGGACAGCCAGACTGCTGCTTGCTGTGGGAGGAGTTCCCTGTCACCAGAAAATCCAGTCCTGGGAAATCCACCATCATCTGCTCATGTGCCCAGAAACTCTGAGCTGCCTCCTCCTGCCCTGCTGGAGCCGGGCCGGCCCCATCCCACCGCTTCTTCGGCGCTGCTTTGAGGCTTTTTTCTCCGCTGTGGCCCTGCACTCCCCCTACTCTGCCGGGAGATCCCCACCATTCCAGTTACCACCGACAGAGCTTCTGATCTCATCCACCAGCCCGGGATTTTCCACCGTTCCAGCTTGGTGCTCTCAGAGTCCCGCAGGGGCACCGAGATCAGACTGCCCTGGGCTTTGTGACACAAAGCCCCTCGAAGTTCCTGATTCTGTTTATTATTAATGCTGTAGTTGTTGCTTGTTTTGTTATACATACCAATAAAGAACTGTTATGCCTATTCCAATACCTCTGCCTGAAAGCCTCTTTAGTTTCCTAATTTATAATAATCCGGAGGGAGGGGATTTGAATTCTCCATTCTGAGGGAAGCCCTACTCCCTCCCCAGCAGACACCTGTCTTTCAAACCAACACAACCACTCTCTGGTCAGACCACCACCACCCTTGGCCTGTGGACACACCACAGAGCAACTGGCTATAGAAGCTGCTGCTTCTACTTTCCTTTTTGATGTCAAGAAATGTTTAGAAGTCTGCCATACATCCAGTTCAACTTCTCCCTCAGAGCTTGTTGATGAGGATTCTTTTCCAGGTGTGAAAACAAAAGTTTGTTTCACCCAAATTGAGGACAGTGCCATGATCTAGCGGTACTGGGTAGGTATTGCAGCCAATCTGAAGAGTGTACTATCTACTTCATACATGTCAGGTATCAGGCACATCTGCAGAGAAGGACATCTCTGAGTATACAAGGGACCTTAACTACAGATTATCTAGAAAGTTCGGTAACCCAAACCATGAACTACATTTTAAAAATACCTGGAATAAGTTTGTTCAAATTAAATGGCTCAGTTTTCAGCTAGGACTTGCTCAGACTAAATTCTGCCCACATGTTTTAATCTACCTTTGCTATGAATGCGAAAGAACTAAAGTGGAAGGTCTTACCATCCAGGATCAGCACCCACTCAGCTTCTACCAAATGTTCGTCTTTGCCACTTTCCAAAACAGGTGATACAGCCCTTGAGGTCTAACTCATCAAGTATGCAATTCTATGATTCCATGGAGAGAATCACAGAATGGTTTGGTTTAGAAGGGAACTTAAAAGTTCACCTAATCTAACCTCCTTTGCAATGAGCAGGGACAGCTTCAACTAGATCACCTGTCCAGTGATGGCCTAGAGAAATCTGATTCTCTGTCAGCAATGAAAGCCTTTTTATAGATTAAAATTTAGAAACCTACAGATCAGGTTTAGGTCCTGAACACCTGTAACCAGGCAAGCTCCTTTTCAGCACTCAGCTTTGCTGAGGGAAAATGAGGATTCCTCTGGAGTTCATATTTGCCAGTTATGATTTCTTTTTTCTCCATGCACTAGAAAGACATGTCCATTGTTAAGAAATTAACTTTCATATTCAAAAAAACAGCTGTTCCATATTTGGGACTTTGCACCTCAAGATAGAACAAAACACTTTTCTTTACAGTAAACTGATGTTTTCTTCATTAGGTCATTCCAAAGGACCATTCCATGTAAATCAGATATACTTTGTCAACAGAATCTTGCCATTTTTATCTGGAAAGATTGCAAGGGTAACAGACAACAGGGATGTAGATTTGCAATTTTCCAACTTAAAAGTTTAAAGAAGACTAAATAAAACTCAGAGAATTCAAAAATAAGTAAGTGTGGTGCTTAGGGACATGGTTTACCGGTGGACTTGGCAGCATTAGATTTACTGTTGGACCCAATAATCTTAAAGGTCTTCTGCAAGTTTTCTAAATGATTCTGTAATTCTGAACTTAGGATGTAAATGGTACCTTTAAATTATATACCAAGGGTCAGAATCAAATATTTTAGTCCCAGGACACTCTTTCAAAAGCCTAACACAGTGGTAAATCCATAGGCTATAAGTTTGGGAAAGGGTTTATGTGTGTGAGAAATATCACAAACATTCACACCAAGTTCTCGCTGTCCAGACTCTGAAGTACTCTTGGTTGAAAAAATATACTTACAAGTGGTAATGTCATAATTAATGTTTAGGCAGCTTAGCAGAAGCAAAGGTATTAACTCAATCTATATTTTACTTCCTTGCAGGAAATTCCACACATTTTGGTGAAAAGCACCAAATCCACACTGGAATTTCAGTGGGAACTACACATTTGTTCAGCTTCACATTTACTTTGAATGTCTCACAATCTCCATTTTTATGCAAGACTTTTGGATTCTCATGATAAGGATTTTGAAGTTGTCCTGCAAAACTGCTCAAAAAATGTAAGCTTCCTTTTTATAGCCAAGCTACATTATTTTCTTTTTGAAAAAACACAAGTATTTATAACATACAAAATAAAGACTCAGTATCAGGAGTGTTGAAGTGCAGCCCCATACCCGAGCAGGTGTTCCCATATTAGGAAAAGAGTTTAAGCTTCACCCCTGAACTTTTAAGGAAGAAGAACCAGAAACTTCTATCCTCCTCTCACCATAACTGCCCAGTGCCAGGACAAAAGCACCTGTTGGACCCTTGAGCTGTTCCCCAAGGAATGTAGCTATTTTCTATTGGGCAGCATACCAAAAACCCCTCCTAGATGGTTGAACACCTAAGAGAGAGCACCGAGATTCTCAAGGCTTCTTCTTCGCAGGTGCAAGGGACCTCCCTGCACTGTGCATGGCCTTTATTTTTTTGTTTTGTAAAGTTTGTTATTTCTACTTTAATTAAAACCTTTTAACTTTTTCAAAACACCCCTGATCAGGCCATCTTGCTAATTTTTCTTAAGCCATTTCTGAGAAGCTGCTGGCATCCCTTAGAGCTTGATACACACCTTTGTGGGGCTCATAACACGCTGGGCCCACACAGCAACATATCACAGGAGGATCACGAAACTTACCACTTCTGTGGCTTACCATTGTTACCAGCTTTCTATAAACCAAAATTCTTCTGGTCTGACCCACTAAATACATCACACTTCTTGAGGTAAATCTGGAAGAAAGCTATAAATACAGGTCATTAAATGTGCTTAAACTGTCTGTTTATTCAAAAGAAATAACCCTCTTTACAGCTATAAATTTGACTGAAGTGCTATCACTCATGCAACCTCTTTGAATAGAAGGAAGTTAAAAATAGCCTAACTTCCAGATAATTTTTGTAACAACCACATCTCACTAAAGCTGAAGAATTTCTGATCCATTTAATTATCCAGAATTGGAAATGTCTTAATTTAGAAGCAGAACTGGGTTTAGAGTATTAATAGAAAATCGTATCTTGACACAATCAAAACAAGGCTTTTATTTCTTTTGAGAAGTACATTCAAAATACACATTTGCTGGAGAAGAGATAGTGATTCTCCATTTCATTTCTTTGCTTTATCTGCAAGAAAAATGACCTTGCAGAAGGTTACAAGAGAACAGATCTACACTAATGTAAGAAGTTCATTTTTTCAATATGAACTATAATCTTTAACCTAAGTTCCTGAAAAACGTTAGAGCCTGAGTACTTCAAATTATTTTGGTAATATTAGAAAGGGATAAATCTTTTTTCCTTTGCTGTATCTCAGAAGCAATGTATTATTTCCCTGCCTATGCCCAGAACTTCAGTCATAAGGGCTGAATATCTCCTTACTTACTGTAAAAAAATTACCTCCTATACTTAATCAGTTACCTTAGACACCTCAACTGTACCTCTGCTATGCATAAACAGCACTTAGCATTATTTTAGGATAAACCACATAACAGTTTCTACAAAAGGGTAATGCTTTTCAAAACTCTGTTCTAGGCCAACCCAAACTGTCCAAATCAAACTTATGTTGACAAAGCCAAATGACAGCTGAAAACCCAAGAAATACTGTTTCTAAGCAGTAGAAGACCTCTCAAAGAAACTGCATAGTTATGTCTACACTGATTATTCAGAAGCAAATCATAAGCATTGAAAAGGTTCATTAGCTTTCAGCTTAAATAATCACATTTTCTGAGCATGCAATTACCATCCTTTGCAGCATGGCTCTTGTACAGGTACACTCTACCCAGAAGCAGATTATAATTTTCAGTGCAAAAATCTCAAGTCTACCCTGCAATCATTTTCCTGAAATTAAAGCAGAAAATACAAAAAGTTAGCAGATATTTCTTTTCATCTTTACTAGGGAAGGCTTTTCACTTGTTTCTGCCAATCAGCAGGAAATCTGCAGCACACTCTCAGTTTCAGATAGGGAACAAGCAGCTTTATCATACTTATGACCTGAACTCTTGATAAACTACCAATCACTATAGTCCAAGTAGCAAAATGAGCACCTACTTGGCACATGTTGCTGAACTCTATCCAACATATTCCTAGTACCTTGGTTAATTTGGCATGTCAGCAAGATTTAAGGTTCTCAAGTTTCTAAATCTTCATGAGCCTCCAACATGAAGCTTACTGGAGAAGTGCAACAACAAAGGTAACTTAAGGCAGGTGGGACAATAGCCCTACAGAAGTTTTGAAAACTCACGCTCCAGAGATGGTGTCCTAGGTTAAAATGTAAGATGTGCCCAAAGTATGTATTCTATCACCATCTTCATGAGCTGTTGAAACCAGGTGGGGCAGTGTTTCCCTTATCTGCTGCTAA
>VZUI01081556.1:0-15922 GCA_013401135.1 Cettia cetti | reverse complement strand
AGAGGAAGAAAAAAAAAAAGGGGGGGTGAGAAAAAAGAAAGTGGAGGGGGGGAAAAAAAGGGCAGGGAAAACCCAAGCCGCCACACTCTCCTTTCCTCTCTTTGTAATCCAGCTATGAAGATTAGCCACAAATCCTGATTTCAGAGATAGGGGAAAGATAAGAAGTGATTTGCAGGTGTTAGCATTTTCCTAACAGGAAAATCTTCGGGGCAGCCCAACTGATTTAAAGATGAAAAACTGGCATAGGTACACTTCACGGGTAGACTGGACACAGCAACCAGGGTAAAGAACCAGTTTGTATCCCTACACGTTGCATTTGCACAGAAGCATCAGGATGCCCGTGAAATACCTGTCACTGTTCCACAAAAAGATTAACTGTGTTTTCACAAACGCAGAAGTGGATGTAGAGCCCTGTGCAAGAGCAGCCAGGTCCCAGGTGCTGTGGGCAGGCACAGCAGCAGCAATGGGGACACCAGAGATGCCTGACACATCCCAGGCCAACTGGCATCTGCAGCCACTTTATCTCCCCTGAATGCCATTACTCGCTCTAACTTTATTTACCAAAAAAAAAAAAAAAAATACCATTTTCACTCTGCAAAATTAATGCGGCCTGGGGTCGGTGCCAGGAAAAAGGGCGGAAAAAGCTGCCCCTTATTTATATATTTTAACAGAACAAGGCAAAACAGTTTGCTGCTAGAAATAAACATTAAACCTTGCAGAACCTCCCCCCGCCTCCCAAAAACCCACTGCTCTCCCCTTCACTCCCCCTTCCGCCTCCTCTCCCTCCAACATTGTAAGTAGCACAAAAGATCACATTACAAATGCCAGCTGTGGCCCTTTCGGAAAGCGGCCTCCATCTCAGAGGTAGTATATGTTCCTCATGGCCTAAGTGGTTGCTATGGTAAATATGCTTTTTATTGAATAGCAGAGTGAAACAGCTTTTAAAGAGACCCACAAGAACCCCATAAATGGTCAAAGCACAAAGCAGATCAACTTCAGCCTCCCTGGAAGCAGGTTTTGCTTCGTTTTCCAAAATGATTGTGATTTTTGAGCCTCTGTGAATATTTTGTTGACCACTCATCTCCACCTCATCCACACCTGGGTGGAAGGGCTGGAGACAGTCAGGGGAGTTGAGACCCCAGTCAGAGCCCTCATAGGCTGCTTTGGATTTTAAAGGCAAGCATCTGCTCTCCTGCAGGGCAGGAGGCTTAGGGAAAGTGGATGTTCAGCACTGGGAAGCTCAGGTGATCCCAGCCAAACTCATCCTGCCCTCCTCAGCTGCAACCACCCAGGAGAAGCCTCTTGCTCCCTCTCCACCTCTTTCTAGAAGCCTGACTCCACTCCAGAGCCCTGGGAACATTCCCACCCCCTGTGTCAGTCCTCTGGCACAGCAGTAAAAAGAAAAGAATTAAAAAAGGAAAGTTTTTCTAGCTCATTTCTTATTAGGGGTAAGATGATGGCAGGTTTTGATGACTGTAGATTTCTGATTAACCAGCCAGACATCTTTTCTCTGATCTCTTCCTCCAGTGACAGCCCAAGTGGACAGGAAGGAAAAGCAAAGTAATTCTGAAAAAGTGAAGCAGCCAGCACTAGGTATCAACTGGGCAGATACCAGTCTTGTTTCAATTGCTCTCTGATGGATTGAAGGATGATTTAAAAGCTATGGATTCTAAAACATAGGAAATCTTTTTTTCCTTTTGAATAAAGAACTATGACACTCATCACAGTGGGCTGACAATTTTCAATTTAAAGAGACAACAATGGAAAAAAGAAGCACCTCAAAATGTTTAGTGTGATTTGAGATTTCTAGCAAAAATGTGTGTGCCTTGGATGATCTACCAGCTGTATCAGCTCTAGACTACAGAGCAAAAAAGTAAATGAGCAGTTTCTTTTCCTGGTATTTATCTTATCATCCAATGGTTGTAAAAAAGTTTTTTAAAAAATCACATTAAACCTGATGATTAATTGTTTCAGAAAAAATATTCCAACCCACTACAAGCCATTCTCTCCATAGGTAAATTTCCCAGATGAAAAGTCAGAGCTAAGATGCTCCTTTTTAACAGATGGCACTGACACTGGCTGTGGGTAAGGATGGACCATTGCAAGGACTATCACCTCTCTTGCAAATCACCACATAAACAAACAATTCCCTTCCACATCTCTATGGATGCTATTTAAGAAAGTAAAATAAACCCCCAAACCACTCTCATGTAAATTTGTACTGAACATTGCAAATTCAACATTGTTTTAATAGAAGCACAAGAAAAATTAACCAAGAATTGAATTTTTAAGTTAGAAGATAATAAATAATAGTATTTTTAAAAACTATTATTTATTATTAGGAGAGTTTTATACTTTTCAGGTAGTAGTAAACATTTGATAACAATGTTTATACTAAATGAGAAGCCATCACAACACAAAGGATCATGTGCTTTGTTGAACTTGGCTCTTTTGAGCCTTCACCCAGGTAAAACTCCTAACTGACTCTCAAACTCTCATCCAAGATTTTACAATAACAAAATATTTCTTGAAGTAAAGGACACAGAATAGCCTTGGTTTTGATTTTTCTGATGCTTTCCAGACAGTCTCTTCACTCTTCACTTCAACACTGTCAGATGTATAAAGCAGCCTGACTGGAAACTCCACTGCCACTATGTAATTCTGCAGTGTGTAAATTTTGAGCATTTTTGACTCCCTGGTCTCCTGCAAGGCACATGGATGACAATTTCATAAACAGCCCAGTGATAACAAAAGTATTCCCTCCTTTACCACAGGCTTGTTAGGGATTTGTTTGTTTTGAGATATTTCTCCTTTGGTCTGTGTAAAAGAAAACTGATGACAACCAATGCCATTAATGTCAAATGCCTTTTTTTTTTTTTTTAACAAAGGAAGAACATCTTTCTGGTTTACTTACAACAATGTGTGCTGGAGATGGAGACCTAGCATCCTTGAGGGCTTGTCTACTCTGAAGGCTCCCTGCCTGAACATCAAGCAGTGGCCATTTCATCTGCAGATACTGGATGGAGGAAACAAAAATGGGAAAAGAAAAATGAGTTCAGAAAAGAAAGGCCAAAAAAAAAATAACAAATCTTAGGTAACATGGATAAAAAAGTATAAATTAAAACTTATGCAAGGAACTGAAACAAAAAATTAAGACAACCTTACGTGTTTGTGGAGACAAAATCTGTGCAGAACTAACAATTTCATACCACTGTGTTACAGTTCAGGAATAAGAAAATAAAACAAATTGCAAAGACAGTATTACACTCATTTTACTAATCATAGCAAATCTAGAAGTAGAATAAAACCCACAATGAAACAAAATAACATAACCATGGAGAGGATGGGACAAGGGAAAAGGTGGATATCAGTGCCAGGAGAGGGAAAGCACATCATGAATTAAGAATATGATCTCAGTACTGAATGGGTCATCTGTCAACAATGTACCAAGTCAACTGCTCCAACTCCCCAGTGCTGTATGAGCCCTAAAGACAGAGCACTACCCCAAAAAGACTCAGCACTGCTGGGTCTTAGCACCTATTTTCTCTACTTTTCACCGTTGCTGGAAGACACCATGGATTTTCTTCTAGTTTATGTCCTGTCAGACAACCCTGGCTCGGGGACAGCCACAACTTCTCTGTGGCACTGCCACCAGCAGACAGGCTGAACACACACAGGTGCCCTGTCTGCAGCATATGGGGACACTGATTCAAAAGCAAGGACAGCTTCAGCTCGCTGCACCAGAAGTGTTCGATTCTGAACAAAAGCAGCTCCACAGAGGAATTCCTTATCCCAAACAAACTTCTGTGCTGTGCATCTAAATATAATTTCAGCCCAAGCTTTTCTCTCTGCACGGTGCTGTGCTGTCCCAGTTAATACAGGTTAATATGGGACTTCTAAAAGCCCTCTATCGTGCTGGAAGAAATGTGTATGGCCACATACATTCAGCCCCCTCCCAGGACTAAGAAAAGCAGCTGCACACATAGATCAGGCTACTGCAGAAACTCCTATTTAGCACAAGAAGCTGGTTGACCTGACAGATCTATTCCTAGAAAATACCCACTAGAGAAATATTAAGATTACCCTTTTTTTTTTTTTTTTTTTTTTTTTTTTCCTTTTTTTTTTTTTTTTTTTTTTTTTTTTTTTTTTTTTTTTTTTTTGTAAGTAACAGTAATCTTGAAGAACCACCATGCACAAACAGCCCCCGCCACTCCAGGCAAACAAGGGAAGCAGTATCTGAATCTCCATGAAGGAAGGAAGGAGATCTGGTTCCATGCTTTCAGCACATCACTATCTAGCACATTTGCTCACATATGCAAAACATTTGCTCACATGCAAGGTCTGTTTGCTGCAAGACTCTGGGCACTGAGGTGCCCAAAAAGCAGAAGCCAGCAGGAGAATGTGTTACCAATTCCAATCATTTGGAGGGCTTGAGTTTTCTGAGCTACTGGAATGTAAATAAACAAACCCATATTCTGGATTTATGCCCCATATGAGTTCCACAAGTTCCAAGAAGTCTTGTTATTATTCATGTTCACATTTGGGATTTGTGCAATGTGGACCAGAATGTTTCAGCACTTCTTAAAAACAAGAAATAAAACCCAAACAAACCAGAACTAGACTACCCATAAGCAATATTTCTAACTCTTACGACTCGATTGTAAGCCTCCAGATATTTGATCACTTGCATCAAATCCCTGCTCTTCAATATATGTGACCACAACATAAATTTTAAAGTTGAGATGATGTTAAAGCAACTTTCTAACCCTTTGTGGTTTCAAAAAAGTGCGTAAAAATGCAACCCGAGTGTGCAGAATTTGGACCCAAAGCCTAAGCCAACTGAGAGCCAACTTTTAAACTTGTGGGGAAATCTGATACATTACAGATTTTCAGATGGCACTATTAAACAGGTCAACTGCCACATTTTCAGAAGTCCACCAGTTTTCTTAGACAGCAATTGAAACACCACCACATAGAGCGGCGCATGGATTTGCAGAACAGGTCCTAATGGGTCACAGCTACTATCGGCTTCCTCAGGTTTTTCCAGACAAACCAGGGAAGTATTTTTCCCTTCTTCCAAGGAAAACATCCTCACAGGATGTGTGCATGACTCTGCTTCAAAGTCCACAACGGTTCTGGGGAGCAAGAAGCTACTGTAGCTGAAGCCCCTACAAGAACACAACAGCTCAAACAGAGGCTTTGAAAGAACAGACACCAAGTCATTACCTACAAAAATAAACTCATCACCTTCATTTTTCCATGCCCATTCCACACTAACAAGCAACCCTGGAATACCCCTACAACCATGACAGCCTGTGAGGAGCTCAGGTCAGCAGCTGTCCTAAAACACAGGCTGAGAAACACGTGGGCTTCTCTGAGACTGCCCCAAGGGCAGACAGAGGCATTGACAAGCAGCAGGGGTGAGCTCACACCAGACCCCATCCAGTCAGTAATTATTGCAGGGATTACAAAGCCTTCAGGACTGTCAGTTCTGCTGGTTTTTACTAGCAATAAATTCCATTAGAAGAAACAGAGCAAGAAGGAATGGTTGCTTCCACTCCACCTCTACCCCACAACAGGCCGTGCTTTCAGTGCATACTTTCAGCTCCTACACCAGGCTGACCTAAGGACAAGACGAACGTTTCAGAAGATCTTACTGTTACATTTTGGTTTTCTCCTTTTAAAATCCTTAGTCTGGATTCTCACTAAAGCCCTTCTCTCACCCACCCCTGGTAAAGAGGATCCAAGTCTTAGGGTGCAAAGGCTAAAGCACTAACAGCTTCTCTTGGACATGCACATGAAGCCCAGCAGGAACAGTCCAAACCCAGAGGGCTCAGTTTTGCACACAAGCACAGACATGGACAGCTTCCACTTCTACCAGTGGTAATACACCAGTGGGAGACAAAATAAAATCAAATAACCAGACCCAAGGGAAAGCAGTAAAGCACAAGGGTCGATAAAGCAACTTCCATGAGCTCTACCAAGTGGCCAGGATCCAGAGCAGCCTCCCAGCCCTGCCAAGGGCGAGATGTTCTGTCTGTCAGATAAGCAGAGTGGGCCAGAGCCCACAGCCAATGCCCATGTCAAGCTAGTGAACCCACAGCTTCAACGGCAGGACGGCTCCAAAAGCAAAAAAAGTCCAATTTGCTGGCTTCAAAATGCCAGCCCTGTTGATAAAGTATGAAATATTAGCATTGTTTAAGGTGACGAGCCTGACTCAAGGCCTCCTCATCCAAGAATTGTCATGCCTGTAACACAATATTGACGTGGTGGCTTATAATTCTTACTTTACATAAAAGCTTCATTGTGTGCCAAATTCAATCTCCACAGGCTACCTGAGCCACAGATTTTTACAAGTCTACATTTCAGCGCTGCGAGTCTACAATACACATAATTTTCAATTATGTTAGGGCAGAACAGGATCACTGCCTATATAACATTACTGGTTGGAGGAAATGAGACTCAGCCCTACTGCCGAGAGAGCTAACTGGATCCAGATGGTGGCCGAGCAGCCGCCCCCTCCACAACTCTCTCTTTCACAGTGGAGGGACATGCCAAGCCCTTGCTGGGGCTGGGAGCTGTGACAGGAGGATGTTTGGGCAGAGGGGGGAGTTGCATCACCTCGGGGAAGAGGAGGGAGAGCTGTGATTGCTCTTGTTGGTTTGCTACTGCTGCTCTACACTATGATATTCTTAGGAAAAAGGAGAAAAATTAAGTCCTGCTACAGCAGAGAGGTAAATCCTTTCCTTCCTCAAGCAACTAAATAGCAGGAAATCCTCTTCTCTTGGCCCTAAAAGCAGATTTGAGCCAGACAGTTCCTCTGATTTGCAAGGAGTCCACAAAAATCCAAAGCTGACTTTCCCAGCCTTCTGACACTGCTTTTACATTCCTGCAGTGGGCAGCTGGGAAGGGAGGGAGAAGGGTAAGAGGGAGGGAAAGTTCCCACCATCCTGCTCCTGCAAGTGCTGGACACCCGCTCGCTCCTCTCCTGCTTCTCGTGTCTCAGTGTAGAAATCAGGACTTGCCTGTACAAACACTGAACTTTTCAACAAATTAACTCGAACAAATCTGTGCAAATTATTTCAGAACAAAACTGCTGAAATGGGCTCTGCTGGCCTGCTTTTAACATTTTTTTAAAATAATGTCATCGTGGTGCAAGTACTTTATTCCCTGTTTAACAATATGATCTGATGGGGATCATTAGCATGTGTGCATTAAAAAAAAAAAAAGTTTTATGGCAAGTCTCAGAGAGCTTAAGCAAAATAATTGTTAAGCTCCAGGCCTCCACACAAGAATTAAAACAAGTATGGGGCGAGCGTACTTGAGAGAAACCAAAGCTTTTAAAAAGGCTGTTAAATTGTCAGCACAAGGGAAAAGGCAAATGATTTGAATGGCTCAGATTTTTTTTCTGCAGAAAGAAACAAAAAAAAACCCCAAACCCCAAGAACACTCCTACACATCCACACCTCCCACCTACAACCAGAGGGTCCTGCCAAGCACAGACCCGCCAGGAGCAGCTCTGCATAGCCACCCCCCAATGCAGCCACCTTCCTGAGAACTGGCTGGGCAAACAAACACCTCTCCCAAGTTTTCACAGCAGTGCTGGTCAACAGCAGCTGAACTTCACATCCAGCACTAGAGGAGTTTGCTGGAAGGTCTAACTCAGGGCCTGCAGCTGCCCCACAGGCCGGGGCAGGACTCACAGCGGCGGAGCCATGGAGGAAAGGATGGCACTGAGCTCACAGGTGTTTCCTGCACCCGTGTCAAACCTGGACCTGTCCCCTTGTCACACTATTGTTTTCACTGCTAGACTGCCCTACAAGTGATGGAGGAACATATAAAAACATAAACAGAGTAAGGAAAAAAAAAAAAAAGGCCATATTTTTAAACAGAAGGAAAGCTGCACAATGCTTTCCAGCTCAGGTTTCCTGCAGCTGGTGCTTATTAGCTCCCAGGAACTGAAACAAGCAGGAGCAGGGCTCCTGGAGTCAGCTTGATGCCACTGGTCTCCAATACCTCCCCTAACCATTGGGAAACACCTCCAAAGTCTGCACTTTCTCTCTGGATCTCAAATAGAAATATTCCTGATCTAGCTTTGGGGTTAGTCTCTCCCTTGACCAGCATTGTAGAATGATGTGGAAGTACACACAAGGATGTCAACTGGAAGGTCAGGAGTTTCTCCAATATTTAGTTAGAAGAATTTCTGGGAGGGAGCATCTAGACAAATTTTAACCAGAGATAATCCAGTAGCAACACAGGAGATCACAATGCTGAGGGGAGAGCTGATATTTACAGTGAAGCCAATCAGGAACAAAGATTAACAAGACCATAATTGTTCTCTATAGACAAAAGAAGTAGTTGCAAGAGGATACTCATCTTGGTACCTACAAAGAAAGGTCCGTCACCTACTAGAGAGCCCACTTACGTTAGAAGCAAAACCTCTAAAGATTTAAATGTAGACCCTCAGCTCCTGCTCCATCGCTCAATTTACCTCAACCCCTTATTTCTGGTCCTCAATTATATCACTTTGTTTGTAGAGGTGTGCCTTGCAAGAGCAAAATCTGAAGGATTTATTTTAAATAACTGAAGGAGGTTGAAGGAACTTTAAAAAGGCCTCCTATTCCTTGCAGATCTGCAATGTCTGGAATTTTTTGTATGAGAAGTAATAGACACCACCCACGATGCTGAGCCCTTCTACAGAATATGTAATGCACCACCACGAGGCACAGGGGAGCTGCTCAAAACAAAAGCAGCAAGGTTGATTCCAGTGAGACTGATCCTTTCCACACAAAAGATTTCCCCAGAGCACTCAAGAAATTAAAGCATAAAATCGTAAAACATTGAAGTATTTATCATATATTGCCACTTTTTATTTTACTAACATGATCCTTTAAACTATCACAACACCACAAAAATAAATTATTAAGTAAAATACATAAATAGAGAAAAAGTGGCACAAAACCCAGGAACTAGTAAGTGTTATGTTTCTGCACTGACACATGCACATAAGGCCTCTTCCAAATTTAAAATGTCCTTTAATTCTCTTATTACTGAGAATTTGAGTGACCTTGTCTCCTTCCCTTCCAGTAATACACAGGAGTCCCTGACACAGGGACCTTGAGTTGCCCATTTCAGTATTTTGCCTGTGCCTTTGTCACATTGTTGAGGTGCTGCTAGGGCAGGAAAATGAAACAGCTGAGTCCTCCACTGGCTGAAAGTTAGAGAAACGTGTTAGTGATTGAACAGACCAAGATCATCTCAAAGGAGGGATTCCCAAAAGCAGAAACCCTGAGATCTGGAACTGTCTCACAGAAGGCACAGAGCAATCTAAGGTGACGGGTAAAGAGGATGCCCATTTTGGCGTGGGGTAAGGCACAAAGCAACAGCCCCTGAGCCCCACAGCCACCTTGTCAGCTGCAGTTCTGACTGGAGATGTGGGAACATCCCAGAAGGAGCAGATCCTGTGCTTTCTGCTGACCTCTCCAGGCTCTTCTCCTGCATCCAAGAAGAGGTGCATGTAACAGCTCCATCCCGTTACTGCTGCCAGGCTTCACCCTCACTTGCATAGGTTTTCTGTACACAGTGATAAGGGTGCAGAGGAGACTGCCATGGGAGAGAGTTAAAGAAAATGACCAGAAGCTTCCTCAAAAATTATTCCCTATGAAAGTTCAAGCAAATGCAGATAATTTGCTCATTCTGGCATGGATGAAAGACATTCTCACCATCAGTTCTACTGAAACACTGAACTAAAACAGTTTTTTGCTTCTACTGAAGGCAAGCTTGGTAGGCTACAATTGAGGTCTGGCATACTGACACCAAGCATAAAGAAGGAAAGAACAATCAGCTACGGCAGGAATTATTTAAAATAATTTTTTTAGCTTTACAAGAGGAAGAGTGTTCATGTGACATAGAAGTACAGCATTACTTTCTGCTGTTCACATGGTGTCTCAGCAAAGTAACTGCAGGCTATATTTCTCAATCCTGGGTGGAGCCTGGGAAAGCACCATTACTTTTTTCACATTCAGTGTGAAAGACCCCACAGCCACTGCTGCACAAACCAGCAGGTTGGCTGAGGACTATTCAGATGTCTGCAAAGTGTTGCTCCAAAAGAGAGGTACAAATAAAAGCGTGAGTTCAGTCAAGGAATAAGAACAAGCATTTTATCTACTTTAACCCAGAAAAAAACTGTACCTTCATTTTTAAACTACTTTCCCCAAATTTTCTCTGCAACCTGTTCTGTTGCACTTAAGCACTGATAGTTTCCATTAGATAAAGAATGGGCGAGTCATAAAATCTCAAGAAAGTCATTCTGTAGGTGCTTCTTGCACTCACAGTTTAACCAGCCTCTAAGACTCACCAAACAATTTGATGTACAGACACACAATTCTCATCCTGGCAATCTCCCAGAAAGTGAGAGAACAATTGGTAACTAGTGTTTGCATGAAGTCCAAGAATGCATTTTATGGTCTATAAAATATAATTCCTTTCCTCCCCTTTAAATCAAGGCAGTAAAGATATCTGACAGCATGTTAGAGACAGAGATCATGGCACTGAGCTACCTCCATTCTAATAGAGGAGCTGCTCCAGGGGAACCTTGCCTCCCTTAAAACTTTCCAACTCTGCTAAGAGCATAGTTCTATCTGTAAAGGAGGGGCTGAAACTTGAGGCTTTGCAACTACTTTCTAAAAAAATTTAAAAGGAAAGGCAAGAAGAAAAACCCCACAAAAAAAAAACAGTGGTCATGGAACTTGGTTCTGCTTTAATGTTGCAGAAGATGTCTGCCCCATCCTGCTCCCTGCTCACCATACATGGACCTGTAGCACAGGACAGCACAGCTGTGCAAGGAGCAAAGGGGGCCCTCCAAATCTGCCCCCATCTTTCCCTGCACTTCCACCACTTGAAGTCTGGAATGGAATTGGAAACATGGGAATGTGTTTCCCAATTATGGGAAGCATCAACCAGGCTCCTTCAGTACCCTGGTAGTGAAGCCCATCAGGAAATTCATCTCTACATGACCATGATACTGAACTGGTACCATTTTCCACTGCATGTATTTGTGTGAAGGTGAAAAAAAAAAAAAAAAAAAAAAAACAACAAAAAAAACCCCGAGACATAAAGCTTGTACTATTTTAGTACAGCTGTGTCCTGCATCAGTCATAGAATCATAGAATGGTTTGAGTTGGATGGGACCTTGAAGATGATCCAAGGTTCCAGCTTTTCTGCCATGATCTCACTGAGACCTAGCTGCTCAGAGCCCCATCCAGCCTGACCTTGGATGGGGGCATCCACAATTTCTCTGGGCAACCTGTGCCAATCCCTCACCACCCTAACAGGAAAGAATTTCTTCCTAATACCTAATCTAGACCTACCCTCTTTCAGCCAAAAAAGAGTTGATTTATCAAGTGCTTGGCACCTTCAGCTATCAAAAGCCAGCAGAGGCATGACAAAGGCAAGACTGTAAAAGGATGCTCAGCCCCTCCCCAAAGGGGCCCCTCAGACTGTCTTGGTTGAGAGGGGTTTCTTCACTCTTTGATCCAAATTCTCATCTCAGATCTCGTGAAGTACCTGTGAATGAGTGGCACAGGTGGGTGAGATCCCGGAGTAAAAGTGCTACAGGAGATTTTAGCAGTTTGCTTATTATTGTAATGTGGCCTAAGAGGGTTTTACTGAAAGAGTCATATTTTCTTCCACTGTTGGGTAAGTGAAACTCATGACTCTAATCACCACCACAAAAATTCCTGTTGATGTAGCAATTCTGGGTGAACTGCCGGGAGCCACTCTCTAGTAAACCCAGCAAATTTCATACCAAATTTCCTGTCACCTCCCTTGTGGTTTCCATGTGTGATTGGGCCTTCAATGCAACAAGGGGTAACTGCAGAATAGATGGCTCCAAGGATTTCAGACCTTCATGAAAACGAAGAACTTGCAAAATTCTCTATTCCCAGGGGTGGTAAATTTTGTCCTTTTTTTTTTTCTAAGTTAACACAAAAATGTAACCTTTAAAGCAACCTCAGGAAAGAAGTCCTGGAGATAAGACTGGAACCAGCAATATTCTGACCTCCTAGGAGAAACTGGGAATGTTGCTGTTGAGGTTTTGTTTTTCAGAAAGGCTTGCCTTGGATAAAAACTTTCCACTGCATCATATCCTGGTCCACATTCCTTGCTGTAATCTTTTAGCTCAGATGTGTGGAGATGTCTTTGAAAGATGTAAAAGAGGTCGAGAGTCCCCTTAGCTAATTGTGCTGGCTGAGAAACAAAACTTGTGGGCTGGGGTAGGATTTATGTCAGCCTGACCTTCTGTGAGACCAGCTACTCCTCTGAATAAAACCCTCTTGCTGCCTCTGCCAGAATCCTCCTGCCACTCAAGTATCATCTTGCTGTAACAAATTACTCCTAACCCAGGATTATGGCTCTTTCCAAATCCCTCCTAGAGAGCCAGGAAAGAAACATTCCCTTCCCAGGATACAGAACCCCCATCAATAATTGCCCTTTTTGCTTCTCTGATGGCACTAGGTCCTGGGGACAGCAAGACTGCTGCACCCATTTTCTGTCCAAATAAAACTGGATGTCTTAATTGTCCATCAGAAGAGGAAAAGATGAAGGCTTGCCTTTGGATACCCATGGAAAAGACACCCCATCTGACCAGAGGGAAAGATGACTCCTGGCTAAATAGGAAGAATTATATTTAGGCAGAGGACTAAGTGAATCATTTGGGTTGAATGCAAAATAAAACAAATGAAGTATTCACTAAATCTGTGCTGTCACCTCTTGTTCCTGGGCAGCCACCCCATGTATTTATTTTCTGGTTTCCTCCAGCACCACCAAAACAATGCAATATGCATTTAGGTATCTAAAAGTATTTTTAAAAATATTCTTAGTTGAATCATCAGCCACACAAACTCTTCCTCAAGAACACATAAAATGTTTTTCTTAAAGGAGATACAGACAAAAAAGATGTTAAAACAAATATGGCCCAGAATTGACACCATTATGCATTATTTTTGCCCAATTTAAAGGGCACCCCATTGAAAATAAGCCAAATTCCTCCAAATTCCAAAAAAATCATGACATGACTTTAGAAAGGCATGCTGACTTTTCAAGTAACTTTAGGTGATGCATTAAATGTAAGCAACTTTTCTTGAATAAAAGGCGCACAAAATAGAAGTCTTTCTAATTTCTACTAAAAGTTTTGAAGAAATGGGAGGCTTTTTGTTTATTTAGACAGAAAAAATTTCCTCAGTCAAAAAACTAAACTGCCACATCCACTCCCTGAGCTTAAAAGAGTAGAAACAAAAATCAAACAGCAAAACAAACTAACACAAAATAATCCTTTCAGTTTTAACAAACTGGGAAGAAAAAGGAAAACACTTTTTTTTTTTTTTTGAGCAGGAAATTCAAATCATACATTGCTCCATGTATGTAGGGGAGGGGGAATATTTTCTGGGAAAAACGCAACATGCATGAGCCTGCATTCTTCCTCTCCAAGTGTGGGTGGGGAAAAGATGCAGGAGAGGAAGGAAAAAAAAAAATCAGAATTTTTTTAAAAATCCGTGTAGAAACAGTGTCTCAGAGGGAGCCTCTGCCCCAGAGAGAAGGGCAGCAGCAGCTCTGCAATAGCTCATGTCCTGGAGGGACTGTGCCCCATGTGCCAGATTCTTGTGGTTGTGGCAGAGGTTTGTTTTGGAGAGGTGAGGGTGGCTCTGCCATCCCAGCACCCAACCCACAGCCGCAGACACCACACGCTCCCACATCTGCATCTGTCACACTCTCATGCCACAGCCCCAAAGCTGAAACAAAGGAGTCATCAGAGCAGCCCTGAGCCCTGTGTATAAATCTGCAAATAGCTGAAAATGTTGCTCTCGTTGCTAAATATAGTGCAGGCATTTTGAACTGGCTGGCCCGCAAGGCAACTTTTGTGTTTGTTTATTTAAAGGACCACGGTTTGGAAACACCCAGTGTTTTTTAAGACTGTTTTTCATGTATATATGTTTGCTCTCTCTCAATACTAATATGCAAAAGAAAAAAAAAAAAAAACTTAGCAGGTACTAGGAAAACAACTGCCATGTAAAGGAGTCAGGGAGCTGAGCAGAAAGATGTATTTGACTTTGCAGCCGGAGCAACATCTCCTCCAAGGATAGTAAATCAGGTTCATACAGAATTAAATACAGAATAGCTTCAACCATGCACCCTGATACAACTGGCAAAGGCTCTGCTCCCTGTGGAAGCTCTCCCAATGCTCATCACATTCCTGCCTGGCCATGGGAAGGGAGGGATGTGGATGGCAGGGCTGCCCAGGAGAGGGGAGGAGAGGCACAGCCCCTGGGCTAGGGAACGCCTGCAAGACCCCACATGCAAGGGGGATGCACAGCTACTCACCCTCCCAAACACAGGGATGCCCTCCTGCTACTAAATCCTGGGAGCTGGGCACCAGCTCGCTCTGTGCCTTTGCAGGAGGGAGAGAGCCGCGGGTGCAGCGAGCCTGTGCAGGAGGAAAGAGCAGGATTCCCCGGGAAGGGCTCTGGGATGGCAGCCCAGCCCCAAACCACACAGGAGTCACTGCAACAGAGCACTCACCCATGGGATGCTCTATGGGATGCTCTCTGAAAGCCAAGAGCACAACCCTGGACCTGGGGCAGCAGCTCAGACACCAAGGGGACACAGTGATTCCCCAGAGAAGCTCAGGACAAGGATGGGGGAACACACCAAGCCCTCATGGCTCCATGGGGAGAACCACAGCCAAACCAGAGGCACCTAAGGATTCACATGCCTGAGCCAAGTGCCCTGGACCCAGGAGTGCCAAATGAATATTTCAGGTTTATAGCCTTACCTGCAACTGATAAAAAAAACCCCAGTAGGTATTCAAGGTTTGTTACAGCTGTACAGCTGTCTCAAGAAAAAAGGGGGGGGGGGGAAAAAGCTTTTTCTTAGCAGGGCTGGGGGAGGGTGGAAGGGGCTCATCGACAGCTCCAGTAGCCAGAGGCACTTTGCAAGGAGGAAAGTAGAACTCACGATGTGGGCAGGCCTCAGGTTTCTGAGCCTCAGGGCACATCCAAGAGACACAGTCTATTTACTGAACAGCCGGGAAAGCAAAGGCTCCAGTCTTACAACATGTTATAATCTTATTGTGGACGCTTATATTTTATAAGTATTTGAGGTTGAGGAGAGCAGGGTGGGGAGGGACACAAGAAGCCACTTTAGCTGCCTGGTGGGGTTCTGAGAGGAGGGTTTGTTTTTTAAAGATGAGGTAGGATGACTCCATATGTGGGTAATTATAAATGAAGCGACTAAGGATCAATGAGCTCCCTTTCATAGCAATCGCTTATTTATTTATTTTAAAACTCATGACACAGCATTTCTGTTCTATTTCCAAGTCAAATTTATCCTAGGTGGAATCAGAGGAAGAAAAACCAGGTTCCTAAACAGATTTTTTGAGAGCATTAATAGACTCGAGAGCATCTGCGCAGGAGAGTAAGTTGAAGTCAGCGTTTCTGCATGCTGCACAGCCAACCCCAAAACCTCAGGAGGAAACTTTCATCTCCACAGACCTGCACACAAAAGGTCATTGCAGTGCACCCTGCTCCCACTAAGGAGCTTACCTCTCACACGTAACATCAGGCTTATTAAGCAACGTGAGATGATACAATAGCCACTAATCTACTGAAAATTATTATTCTTTCCTCCTGCCCCGAGCAACATGGGGATTTGCAACATGCTGGTCTGTGGGATGTTACCTGAAGGACAGAGGGAATTCAAACTGCCCTGCCCTCCCCATTCCCTTGGTGATCCCTCCCAGTGATTCCCAGTGAGGCTGTCAGGGGTAGCCCAAGTATTGTCGAAAAATTTCTCTGACTTTGTATTGATTTAATCAGAAAAAAAGTTGCATTTATAAAGAAAAAAAAAAAAAAGGGGGGGGGGGGGGGGG
>VZUI01081551.1:0-21586 GCA_013401135.1 Cettia cetti | reverse complement strand
AGCTGGACACAGCACTCAGTGTCCATCCTAAACTGAGGGGACAGAGCTGGACACAGCACTCAGTGTCCATCCTAAACTGAGGGACAGAGCTGGGCACAGCACTCAGTGTCCATCCTAAACTGAGGGGACAGCTGGACACAGCACTCAGTGTCCATCCTAAACTGAGGGGACAGAGCTGGGCACAGCACTCGAGGTGCTCCCAAGAGCCCCAGCAGCCTCTGTCCTTACCCCTCACCACCCAGTGCAGCAGGGAATACCTTTGAGGGAAGGCCAAAGGCTTTGTGGCAGAGTGGGACAGGTTGAAGATAAATCTACAGGGGTGTTGATTCTGATTTCAAATCCCAGTTCTGATTGCAGTGGAAAGCTGTTTGCTCTGTGTTGCTGCTCCCATGCACAGCAGTACCCTTCACACTGCCCTGGGATGAGAACTGGCACATCAGCTCTCCTGCAGGGAAGGAGATGTGCTCAGTGGATCCAGCAGAGCCATGCAGAAAGTCCCTGGCCCAGTCGTTCACTTCACCCATTGATTTGGGAAACCTTTCCTTGGTGATGTGTGTCTTATCCACATTCACCAAATTCTTTAGACAGGAGGAATGTTCCAGCTTGAGTTTAGGTTTGTGTCCTCAGACATGTCCACTGAGGAAATTGTCCCCTCTGTGGGAGACCCTGGTGCCAGGCTGGAGCCCATTTTTTAGGACATCTGCCTCTCCTGGGTGTAGGTTTTCCCCATCTCCTCTCTTCTACTGCGTGGGAACTACTCACAGTGTCTTTGGGAGAGTATAAAATAATTTTCCCACTCTGTGGGGCAGGACAAGGGCATTCCATGTAATGTGCACGTGGAAGAACTTGTGAGGCCATGGCCAGGCCAGACCATCTGCTGCCTGGGCTTTGAGGCAAGGCAAGACTTGGGGAGTAAACCTGCAAGCAAAGGAGAGAACAGGACCCAGGTCTTTATTTGCTGTGCAAAGGCAGTTCTGTCCTGTCTGTCCCCTTCTCTTCAGTCATTTTATTTAATAACTTCTGGAGCAGCAGGCTTTTCTTCTGGGTAGAGGAAAAATGCAGTCTGGAAATCTTCAACCTTGATCATGTTCTGAGCAGTCTGCTGTGCAAGGCTGAGCTCCCCAGTCAAGCAGGGAGATAAGATTTGTACTTGGCTGGCTAGAGCCTGGTACAGCTCACTCTCATGTGCTTCAGCTCTGGAGGCAATACACATTTTTTTGGTTCCATAACCCAAGACACATCTTTAATGGGATTTTGGCCCCACAAAAGCAGCCTGGTTGGTGCAACCCACCTTCCCAGCCCAAGGCACCTGCAATAATGCCAAGACAGGCTGGTGTCTTCTGGAGCTCGGGAAAAGCAGAGAAACCAAAAATTCTACTCTTTCTAAGGTGTGATCCTAACTTCAGAGTGGTCTTCTGAATTTGGTTTCCACATCTGACCCTCCAGGGACCTTGTTGGGACAAAATCTGTCTCTCCAAGCCCTGCAGGAGGGTGAGCTGCTGCACAAGGATCTGTGTTCAGGGCTCACATCTGCCGAGGGGTCCAGCCATGGAGCACAGCCTGCAGAGGCAAAAGCTGGAGGTTGAATCCTCTTGGGCAAAGGGAGGTGTGAAACTTCTGCCCACAGCACAGGTGAGTTTTCTGGTCTCACAACTCTGGTGAGTTTGTGCTGCTGTGTGCCTGCAGTGTTTATTCTCCTGTCCTGCTTCTCTGGCTCCTGGGGTCCGTGGGAGGATGCTGGAGCTCCCTGGCATGGGAAGAGAGCTTCTCACAGCCACTGGAAGCAGTGAGTTGTGGTAAAAACCAAGGTGTCAAGGCCTTATTTTTGACACTGGCTGGTTGTGAAGCATTTGATTTTCCTGGTAGCATTCAGCTGACTGAGGCTGAGGAAGCTAATTACGGGAGTGCAGCACAGAAACCTGAGGCATGTGAAAACACCATGGGAAAAAAAATGAAACATATAAAAGACATGCTTTAATCAAAGAGAGCTGAAAGAAAGGGAAGTCTCAGAAGAGCTGGTGACTGATGTGTGGCTGGAGAACAGGCAACTGAGAGGGAGGCAGAGGCAGTGAGCAAGCTCTGGTTGCAGAGCTAATGCTGAGCACAGCAATTAGAATTTGCCAGGCAGAAGTCACCCGGCCCAGAGTGACACCTTTGAAGGGTGAGCAGTGTGGAGCCTTCATAAACCACTGAAAACACTTGACACCACCAGAGCGACCCGTGGCAGAGATGAGAGCAGATCTGAGAGCAGGGATGAAGCCAGCACAGCCCCTGGATGCTGCACGGGCTCTGATAAGCACCGAGAGCAAAGCGCCCGCCGTCGGGAGAGGCAGCAAATGCAGGGGCCTGTAAGCACCAGCAGATGCACGGGGAGGATAAAGAGGAGATTGCCCATGCTATTAGCTCAGATGAGCTCTTCAAAGCAGCAAAGAGCTGCTGCAGAAGGCAAATGGACTCTATCCGGGTCAAGGCAACTTGCTTTACTCTGAATACAGATATTTGAGAACAAAATAGAAAGGATCTCTGCAAAAGGAGCTGCCTCTGAGAGTGGTGAAGAGACTTGTCTCTGCTGTGTGTGAGCATCACCTGAGTGTGCCACTGACCAGATAAGAACCTATTCCTGCTAACATCAGCACCTGAGTGCTGTAACTGGAGGACCAAAGGAATGAAATGTGTTAGGGAATGTCCTCCTGCCAAGCCAGATGACAGAAACAGGGGGCACAGCAAAGCTTTCAGATGGGGATGAGAGACCCTCGGGGCATGACACGGTCAGAAGTGCAACTGACAGCAGAGCTGCCTTCAAAGGGAGCCTATTGCCTAAATTAAGGCACCTCAAGACTGCAGACACTGCTGGGAAGGAGAATTCCTGTGCTGTTGAGAAGTATTTTCAAGGAGAGCTTAGAAAGAAGGTATGGAGCTCGGGGTGCTGCCCTCGGGCATAAGCAGGAGACAATCTTGCCTTGTGGGCACACCAAAGCCTTGGGTGGCTCTTGCCAGTGCCTGGTGCCCCAGGGGACCTCACACAGCACAAGAGGGGCCGTGCCAGGGCTGCTGGCAGTGAGTGGGGAGCTGTGCTGCAGTGTCCTCAGGGTGGGGCACTGGAGAGGAGAGCAGCCCTGGGGGAGCTGGAGTGACTAAATCAACTCTGCTTGCAGCTCTGTTTACTCTGCCTTATGGAGAGACTGTTTGCAAAGATAGAATGGGAAAAATGTATATATTTAAAAATCAGAGACAGCTTGCTGTCAGTCAGAGCTAGAGGAAGATGACTGGGGAGTGTCTGTCCCTCCTATTCCTGGGCATTCATCTCAGGCCTTGCAATATCTGGAGTGTGATGACATTCTCATCTGAAGCCCAGCTTTAGCCCAGTTTCAATTTAGCCCAAATCCCCCAGACCAGGGGAGAAATAAACTTCCCCCAGTGCTGCAGGCTAGGAAAATCTCACAATGTTTGAAAACATTTGGGGAAAAGTGCTGCCCAAATCTGGCAGTGTGACCCCTTGCTCCTGGCTTGGCTGCTGATCCCAGTGTCTTCAGCTGAGCAGGCAGCAGAACAGCACAAGGCCTTGAAAGTCTTGTTTGGCCAAGCCCTTGAAGCCTCTGCAGGGCTGGTCCCTGATCCTGGAGCTGTGCTGTGGCCCAGCAGCTCGGGGGCAGGTTTGGCATGGGAGGCTGTGGGGTGGCAGCAGGTGATGCCAGCTGCTGCCAGCCTGGGCTTCTCAGGGGCTGTTCAGTCACTCCTGGCTCCTCTGTGCAGCTGGGGCTGCTTGCACTGGCCCTTGGGAGCAGCAAACAGGCTCCTGCTGGCCTGAGAAGGTTCCAGAAGGGACCTGTGGCTTCTCTCTGTGTCTGCTCACACGTGGTGCTTCCATGGGGCAGCAAAGCCTCAGCTCCAGGCCAAGGCTGGGCTGTGTCTACATCTGGGCCCCAGACCTGAGTCCTCTCTGTGTGAATGTCCTCCCTGACCCCTTTCCACCTTCTGTTAAAACACAGGTTATATTCTGGACTATTTCCACATGAATCTGTTAATTATTTCCTGAGACAGTATTAATTGAATACACTTCCTTTATGGAATCTCAGTTTTTTCGTCTTCTTCTGACCCTTGAACTGATGAAGGGCTTTTCTCTGACCCCTCACACCCCACAGGGAGATAAATCTCAGTGAGATGAGGTGGAGGGGTGGATGTTTGAAGAAATTAGGCTGCAATTCTGAAAGGTTACCCAAGGTAACCTGGTTATTTATAACCTTCTGCAATAGCCAGGGCTGGGTGCATAGCTCCAGTCCTTCCTAAATATTCCTGCATCCAACATCCCTGACAAAGAAATGCTACTGGGCAGGAGGCTGGCTCCACACTGCGTACACAGAGCCCTGTGCTGGGTAATAAATGGGCCCAGCTGGTGGCATGGTCTCTGCTACAGCTGAACTTTGTCATCAGACACAGCAAATATTAAACCTGAGGCTGCAGCTGGGCATCCCAGGATGTGTAACCAAAACCAGAGGAGAAGATTGTGGCTTTGGGCTGTCCTTTACCATTGCCAGCCCCACCTTTGTATGGTCTCTTCCCAAATTCCCCAAAGTGGCAGACAGCACAGACAGAGCTCTGGGAAAGAGCTGATCTGACCAGTACCCCCCTCTGCTCAGGAAATCCCTGCCTGGGCTCTGAAGTGGCTGTGGGTGTTCCCATATGTTTTCCTATTGTTCCCCCATTACTCTTCCCATTTTAAATGCAGCTTTGTTTGGTTATTTTTATAGCATCACAATTATTTTTGGACAGCATCTCATTGTCAGCTTTCAAAAGGATTATGTCTGGGCCTGCCCAGCTCTGTAATTAAGTCTCTTTGAGATTTCCACTTCCAGCAGAAACAATGTGCTTGAAGTGAAGCTGACAGTTTCAATAGCATCAGAGCATTCTCTTGGCTGTGCAAGGGTTGCCTGAGATGGACCTGGAGATATTTTCTGCCTCTCTTGTGTCTTTGCCCCTTAGCACCAGTGATTTGGGGCCAAACAGAGATCTTCAGCTTGGGATGGCAGGGATTGCAATGCCAAAGGGTGGTGACTCCTGCTGTAAAGTACTTCCAAGGCAAGGCTGCAGGACTCTGGAGGGAGCTGGTGTGGTTGTCCTGCTCTCCTTTCCATCTCATTACAGTGTCTGAAGACAGGTTGATTATTTTTGGTCAAGAAACCACAAGAAGAAACAACCATGGAAGTGCCTCACTTGATCCTGTGGAGGATTTGCATCCCACAGCACAAATGTCAGGGATTTTGGGTGCCTTGGGGAGCATTAGTCTCATTGCTGCTGGAGAAGCCTGGTGGCTGGGCAGGGTGAGCTTGAGCTGGGAGCAAAGCAACCTCTGAGCAGCTCAGCCTAGGGGAAGGTGTCCCTGCCCATGGCAGGGGACTGGAACAAGATGAGCTTCAACCCAAACTGTTCTGGGATTCTTTGGGAGCAGTGACCATCCCTGTGAGCAGAGGAGGCGGTGATGGGTGGCAGGGGATGGGGTGGAGGTGCCACAGCCATCTGGCAGGCACAGAGCTGCTCATCTGTCCGTGTGGGATAAAGCCCCAGAGACAGGACAGAACAAGCTATGCAGAAGAAAGGAAAGAGCAAGGACAGAAGGCAGTGAAGAAAAGTGTGGAATAAATTGGGAGGAAAGAGGCACAAGCTGGGCCCAAAGACACCAGAGGGGTGGCCCAGGGCAGGAGATGCCAGGGCCCTGTGTGGGAGGGGGGCTGAACTGGGTTGCAGACTCAGCTGTCCTGCAGGGACCCTGTGTTTTCCCAAAGTCTGAGCGTTTCAAACCACCTGCTTAGCCCATAAAGCCATTCCCTTTGGCAAGATTGGAGCTGCTGGGCTCTGGAGACTGGGGTTAAACACATGCCGTGCTGCCTGGGCTTGTGGCAGCCCCTGTTTTATTAGCTCCAGCTAATTTCTGTTTGTTTGTACCAGCCCTTCTCTAGAGAGCTCTGGGGCTGAGTCTGTGTCCCTTTCTTTTCCAAATGCTCGGGGATGCATTTGGATGGGGCTGCCTGCCTGCCTCCACAGCTGCTGTCTCTCACAAATGCCGTGGGCAGCCTTGGGATTTTCAAATGCTTTCAATCCCCAGCTCCTGGAGGCCTGTGGTCATGGCAGCAGAGCCTTTGGCCTCTGTGACCATTCAGAGCAGAGCCAGGGGCAAGCCAAGGTTAGAAACTGGAAGGCAAAGGAAAGATATTAAGAGTGCTGAGGTGTACTTGTGGCTCTGGTGCCACTTTAGCACCTAATTAATGGCTTTTGTTTTGTGATGTGTCCTTGAAGTGGTTGGACTTGACTGTGTTGCACCTCTGCTGCTTCAGCCAGCAAAGCATCTTTGCTTGGGCTGTCGGCAGAGAAATCCCGAGGCTCTCACAGCCCTGCCTGGGTGTCAGGAGTGTTGGCTGGAGCTCCTGCAAGAGCTCAGCTGGCCATGCCAGCCTTGCAGACAGGATTGAGACCCTTTGCAGAGCACCCCAAAGCCTCTGCTGTTGACCCAGGCTGCAGCACTGCTGCTGTGGTGCTTCCCTTCAGCCTTCCCACAGCAATGTCCCCATTTGGGGAGCTGAGGGATGGTCTCTGAGGCCACCACAGCACTGTGTGCTCCCCAGAGTGGGGCAGAGGTGTTCCTCAGGCCTCCCTTCAGGCAGGGAATGTTCCTCCATGCTGGGAGATGTCTGGGGATCCCCAGGAGTCAATGCCAGAGCCCATTTCCTCACCATCCCTCAGCTGATGGCTCCACCTTGGGCCTGGGCCTGTTGGGGTGATGTCACTTGCTTTAAACTTCTGACTGCTCATCCCCATCTCCTCTCAGGACCAGACTGCCCTGCCAAGGGCTGAGCTAACCTCTCCTTTTGGGCAGCAGGGACTGGTGGGACTGGGAGATACAGGGACCGAGCTCCTGGTCCCTGGGAGACTCCTGCTGTGCATCTCTGCACAGCCCTGCTCCCTAAGAGCTCCAAAGCCACTGTGTGCCCCTGTTAGACAGCAGAGACTTCGTTCCACTTCAGGAAGACACAGAATAGGCAAGAAGACAACCCTGGTGCTCTTGGATAAAAGGACATTAATGCTGTTAATATCCAGCAATCAGAATTTCTTAGAGAGAGAACAGTGCTGCATCCCCTTCTCTCCTGCTCATCCCCTGCTTGTTTAATGAAAATCAGAGACAGCCCTTAAAGAGCTGCTTAGCATTTCAATACATTTAATATCCTCACTGATAAGGGAACGATGGATATTACCAAAAGACCTTTCTTAAACTCTCCCCTTCTGCAGCCGGTTCTCTTGGCTTGTGTTTGTCTCAATTCCAGTTCCAAACTGTCTCTTTCAATGAGGAAAAAATTATGATAAGATTATTTTTTTTAATATAAAGGATATTAATACACAGCATTTCTGATAATGACAAGGAGGAGAGGCATAGCTCAGCCTCCCCAGCCTTGACCTGAATTAATTGGGTGCTGATTGCTCAGCTGGCCAGGGGTTCCCACAGTCACACCTCATCACAGGTGATGCTGAGGGCTGGCCCTCTCTGCTGGCATGGATGGCACAACCTGGGCACCTGCCTGTGATAAGGAGAAGGGAGCAGCACCCTCCACCTGAAGGACTGGAGGAGATCTTCACCTCATGGCTGCTCCCCTGGGAAGAGGCCAGGCAGTGGTGGGAATGTTGGTGAGCCCCAGGGAGCACTGGGCAAGCTGGGAAGGCACCTGGCTGAAAAAGGGTCTTGGCACATTGGGAAAAAGAACAACCCCAAGGCACTGGAGAGGGGGAAAAAAAGCCTGTCAGGCTGCCCAGGAGGCAGGGAGGAGGTGAGGTGTGGTCCCTGTGATCCTCAGCCTTGCAGCTGAACAATCTGTCACAGCCCTGACACAGCACAAGGAATTACAGTGATTTAGCACCCGGATTGCTCCAGGTGAATTGTTGCAGGGATGTGGGTAACTTGTCAGCATGTTTATGTAGCAGATGCCAGTTTAAAGGGCTGTCCACAGGCATCCTCACGTGGGGAACACTGGAGCTGCCTGAGAATTCCTGCTGACAGCTCAGCCCGGGGCTCCAAAGGCAAACTTTGCTGGGGGATGCCACAGCCACGGGAAGTGTAGAGGGGGATGTCCCTCCTGCAGGGGGGCAGCACCCTCCTCCTGTGCTGTCACCTCTGGGGCTCTGCTGCAGAGCCAGGATGGAGGGCTCAGGGTAGGGGGGAAGGCAGTAGGAATCTGACTTGTTAAACCTCAGGTTTTAAAGCTCCTTGGATTCAGGGCTGTTGCCTGTAAGATGTGGATGGAGCATAGCTTAAGGCTATTTGGGTGGAGAAAGTCCCCCAGGAGTCCTGTCCCCTTACCCACAGTGATCAGTGCTTCTCTGGGAGGATCCTGGAGCTCTGTGCAGTGTTGCTACTGCTCAGGGACACACAGAGCTCATCCTTGTCCTCCTCCTGGTGAGCAGGACAGGGCAGAACACTGGGCTTGGGAGAGGGCAACCCAGTCCCATCCTGTCTCCTCCTCCTGGGAAAGGGACAGACAGCAGGGGACAGATGGATCAGGAGGTGTCAGGGCTTACAGAGAGCTGCAGCACGGCTCTGCTGCTGCCCTGAGCACCTCCTGCTCTGCAGGGATTGGGGCAGGGGGTCCTGGCTCTGTGTGCTCCCACGCAGGGTGACAGGGCTGTGGAGATGGTGCCACTCCCTTGGTGACTGCCACCTGCGGGGCCTCCACCAGCCTGGACCCTAAGGCACGTGGCCCTGCAGCTGCTCCAGGAGAGCAGAAGTGCCTGGATGTGCTGGGACACCAGAGGCAGGGCTGCCCTCCTCAGTCTGGGCACAGATTTGCTCTTTCAGGGCTGCAGTGGGCAATCCCTGGGTGCAAAGGGCAACAAGCACCCAGGCTTGAGCTACTGAGCTGGGCAGCCCTGCTCAATGCACAGTGACCTGGGTGCTGCCAAAGGGGGTACACCCAGGCTTGCTTCCCTCCTCTGCTGATCTCCCTGTCTGAGCTGTGCTCTCCCCTCCCTGCTGCATCTATAAATATCCTCCCCATCTCGGTGACAGCCAGGTGCAGGACCAGGCTGAGGGACGTGGCAAGAGACTCATCAAGGAGCAGAGGCAGCAGCACTCGGCAAGAAGGGGGAGGCAGCTGGGCTCAGGCCAGGGACAGCGGAATGGGAGCCTGGGGAGGGCTGCAGGTGGGGAGAGGGACAGGGATCCTGGTGTGATGCCCTCCATGCTTCTGTTTCCTGGTCTCTTTTGGGTTCCTGGGATGCCTTGGGGACACCCCTTGTGACCACTTCCTCTTTTGGGGTTCCTTGTGACCACCCCTGGATCCTAGTGCTGAAGGGGTCTGCATTCCCAGCCAGGAGCAGCCCAGCAGTGCTTGACCCTTTACCAGCTCCAGCACCCCTGACAGTGCCCAGCCTCGGTGCACATGCATTGATTATGCACTCAAGGCACATCCTGAGCACAAAACCAAGTGTCCAGGGAATCCAGAATGCCTGCCCCTACCCCCAGAGCCTGCCTGTGCCCAGAGTGTGTGCACTATGCTGTGGACAGAGTTCCCACTGACCTCTCTTCCTGCTGCACCCAGCGCTGCTTGCAGGCATCCCACTACACCCCATCCCCTCTCCCCAGAGCTGACTGCACCTGAGAGGCCTCCCATCCCCTGGGAGGGATTTGGGGGCATTTCTGGAGTGGCTGTGTCTTGGTTCCAGTAAAGCTGCTTTACCCTGTGTGGCAGTGCTCAGCCAGCACAGCTTCTCTGTGACCCTGGAGCACAGCAGAGCCAAAAGCTGTGGGGACTGCAAGAGCTGGCAGCCCTTGGCACCCCTGCAAGGCCCAGGGGGCCACAGTCCTGTCACACATGGGGCTGGGGTGGCACCAGGGTACTGGGGAGCCCATGTGGGTAGCTGGGAGGTGTTGAAGGTCTGCAGGGTGAGGGGTGTGGCACTGGGAGGGAAATCACTCACTGCTGGAAAGCCAAGGCTGGCTTCTGCCTCCCCAGAGCTTCTTCCAGAGTTTGGGACTGAGATCACAGAATTATTTGTGCTGGAAGGGACCTTAAAGACCATCTCATTCTACCCCATATCCAACAGACCACGTAGCAGTGCCCAGCCTGGCCTTGGGCACTGCCAGGGATCCAGGGGCAGCCACAGCTTCTCTGGGCACCCTGTGCCAGGGCCTGCCCACCCTCACAGGGAGGGATTTCTTCCCAATATCCCATCTATCCTGCCCTGTATGAGTGTGAAGCCATTTGCCCTTGTCCTGTCCCTCCATCCCTTGTCCCCAGTCCCCCTCCAGCTCTCCTGGAGCCCCTGTAGGCCCTGGAAAGGGCTCTGAGGTCTCCTCAGAGCCTTCTCTCCTCCAGATGAACACCAGAGCTGGAGGTGGCTCTGTAGGGGGGCTCCACAAGAGCCAAGCAGATGATGGTGGCAGTGTGGACAGTGTCCCTCTGGAACACCTGGCTCTGCTTGGGCACTGGGGACAGAGAGCTGCAGGATCCAGCACGGAGCTGTGACAAGCCCTTTCAGCAAATGGCAATGTCTGGGGCAGAGCAGCAATGTGATAGCTGGCAGAAAATCTGCTTTCCCACCAGCTGCAGGGGTGCAGATACTGTGGCATCATCTGGGGCTTCCTGGTGGCTTGAGGAGATTTTGGAGACCATCAGCCCTGACCCCTCGGCTCCAAGGTCCACTACAAAGGCCACCTGTGCCCCACCCCACAGCACAGCTCAGCCTCTGCCAGCTGCCTTGGGAACATCTGGTGTGTTCCTGAGCCCCAGCTGTGTCCCTGCCTGAGCCTCTCTGCAGGCCCATCCCATGATCCTGCTGATGACAGGATCTCTCCAGCACTGACAGCTTCCCAGGCAGGCAGGGTAAAAAATCCTGGAGGGACCCGAGGCTCTGTGCTGTTCCCAGGTCCTGGTGATGAGTGGTGGCGAGTGGCCCTGCAGGTACAGTCCTGAATGAGGGATTGTTGTCACTGCGTGCTGGGAGCTGGGCAGGGAGCTCCTCTCCTCCAGGCTGAAAGCTGCTGGTAGCACCGTGGGGTGCTCCAGCACGGGGTCTGGCATCTCCAGGGAACACACAAGGGTACACAGAGTGGAATGGAGGGTGTGCAACACCCCCTCTCCCTCCCTGTCCTCACTGAGCAAGGCTGGGATGAGCTTTGTCCCGGGGATGACCTGACAGGTGACAGTGAGATGTGCCTGCCCTGCATGCCTCGTCCAGGGGAGGTTCCTGGGGCAGGGCAGAGCTGCAGCCACAATGCACTGGCCACGAGTGCATGGAGGAGCAGATCAGTCACTGCACGTGGTGTAGACGGGAGTCAGCATCTGTGCTTACCACGGGCAGGTATTAATGATTGTTCAGCATTTAGATGGAGAAGCAGTAGTGGCTCCAGGGGGTCTGTTGACAGATGTCGAGTGTTAAATGCTTAGCAAGGTACTCAGCCGGCTCGGGGATGCTGGTGGCTCAGGCAGGAGGGGTGCAGAGGCTGTGGGAAGGATGTTTTTGTGGTTTTGAGCCCCAGTGCCCTGGCACAGGACACCCTTGCCCAGCGCCCAGCCTTTCTGCCTTGGCACAACTGCTGTGTCTCCCCGAACTGCTCTGGAAAGGGTCGACCCTCTGTCAGGTGACCGAGGTGACAGTGACCAGGGAGCTGTGAGCCCTGGCTGTGCCATCCCCTGCTCCCGCTGCCACAGGTCAGTTGTGAGTGTGTCTCTCTCAGAACATGGCATGGAAAGCACCGGGATGGGGGTGCCCTCCCTGTCTCCTTCAGACACGCAAGGGGAGCAGTTAGAAGGGGTTTTCCTCTCCTCGCACCCCGGGAGGGACGGGTAACCCCATCCCCTTCACACCTGACCCCCACGGAGCGCAGAGCTCCCCGCAGGGCTGCAAGTTTTTCTGTGGGAGCAGCACAGCGGGATGGGGGGCACAGGGCGCAGCTGGAGCCTCCCGGGGGCGGGGGGCCGGCGGAAAGCGGGGAGCGGGAGCCCCGGTCCGGCTGCGGGGTCTGGGCACAGCGAGCGCGTGTGGTGCGGAGAGGGGGGCTCGCTGCAGAGCCCACCCAGCCCATTGGCTTGCGAGCGGTGACGGGCAGGCTGCTCCCTCCCTGCTCCTGCCCGTGTGGCTGCGAGCAATGTGCGCAAAGTGCCTTTGCTTTAGCCGGCACCGAGTGCCGTAGCTCTGGGCAGAGGTAGCTCGCTCGCAGAGGTGCTGGGACAACAGAGGTGGCCCTGTCCTGCGCCTGGTGGCCCCCGCCGGACCATGGCATGGACACAGGGGGATCTGACATCCTCGCTCTCCATCGTCATCGCTTTGGCTGCCTGCCTCTCGGCCACCACCAGCGAAGGTAGGAACCGGGGTGGCCCTGGAGTGACGGGGCAGCGTTAGGGGCACCCGCGGGGTGGCCGTGGCTCTTTGGATGTGTCCACATGGGCTCGGCCCCGCCGGGCTTTGCTTCTCCGTGCTCCCAGGGGAGCGCAGCTCCAGGTTGCTGCCTGCCCGAGTTTGCTAATCCTGGAGCTTTTGCACCAGAGGCAAAACTTCGGAGCTGGTCAGGAGGACCCGACTCTGCAGCAGTGCCGGCAGCTCTGCCTACCTCCCCTGCCCGGGCTCTGCTGCAGCGTGCAGGGGTGGCTGGAGAGGGGACAGGGACACCGGCACCAGCTCAGCCATGGCGATCCCCATCACCAGCAGCAGCGCCCTGCGTGTTGGCCGAGCAGCGTGGGCTGCGATGGAGCCAGTGGGTGGGCACAGGAAGGTGTGCAGAGGATGAGGGAAGCTGGAAAGGGCACTCAGGTGGGAAACTTCTCGTCAGAGAAAGGGCTGGAAACTTCTGAAGTAGGAAGCAGGGATGCAGCTGAGGATCCTCTCCCGACATCTTGGTGTCAGGCCTGCTCTCTCCACCCGGCCGCTCTGCCCTGCTGCCGGCTGCCCCCAGCCCCGGCCCTTGGCCGTGTCCCCACTCGGGGCTCTCAGGGCCCCTCGTTTTTGGCAGTTCTGCTCCTGCCACCCACCCGCTCTCCCTCTGTGCTGGCACGGCTGCTCCCCAGGTCTGCTGATCTCCATCGCCAGAGATCTGCTGTTCCCGCTCCCGAGCGTGTCCTTGGCACTGGCAGCAGCATCCTTCCTCCCTTCTGCCGTGCTTGAGAGCCACAGCCAGCACGGCACAGCCTCTGCAGCAAGCCCCGGGGCCACCATCCCTGCTCCATCTCTCCTTCTCCTGCCCCTGCAGCTCTGCCATCCTCCCAGCACGCTGAGGCCCAAGGGCTGCACCGTTGTTCCTCGTGCGCTTTGCAGCACCCTGCTGGGCTGGGTGCTTGTGCTTACTGCCATCCTCCAACACCCACCAGCATCTTCCTCACTTCTATTCCTGATTTCCAGCTATTTGCTGGTCCTAACCCTGTTTTCTGCCCAAGGCCTGCTTCCTGGCTCTCTTCCTGTGCCTTTTCCCATCTGCTTTGCTGCCTGTGCAGGGGGATGCGTTGGGATCTCGCTGCTGGGGATGGGCTGGGACGGTGCAGAACGGGGCCCCACCACTCCCAGCCCTTGCTTGGTCTTTGCTCTGGGATGCAGCAGCTGCCCTTTTACCCCATGCCCTGGGCAGGGAGTGGTGCAGGACGCTGCCTGTGCTGCTCCAGGCTCTCAGAGCTGCACCCCGCAAAGCCAAACAGCCCTGCCTGGACTTGGCGCACCCTGAGCATGGGCAAGCGAGGCAAGGGCCTCCTTGCTGTCCTCTCTGGAGGAGATCAGGGGATGCTGGGTTGGGTTTTGTGGTGTCTGCATGCACAGCCAGGCCCTGGACTGCTGTCTGCCTGTTTCCAACTGGGAGAGATCTGCCTTTCCCGCAAGACTTGTTGGAAAAGAAAGCTCCCCTCGATCACAGCCTCGATCAGGAGGTTGCACGGGGCTGGGATGCTGGGCTCTGGGGCAGACCAAGCAGGCTGGATCTCAGTTAGACCAGACAGGAGGCACTGAGTGGCACCCAGGAAAGGTGTGGGAGCCTGCAGAGAGCTGGTGGTGCTCCATCCACCGCCGTGATGATGCTCATGGCCCCACGGACCCCGGGGCTCTGCCGTGCCCTGGGGCACTCAATGCCAGTCCCCAACACGAGCAGTGGAACTGGGATGTGGCTGTGGGCTCTGCCAGTTCCCAGTGTCCCAGCTGCTGGCACGGACTGGGAGCAGTGTCCCTGCTGGGCTCAGCTGTGGTGCCAGCCATTGAGCACCCTGGTGTGGGACTGGAAATGTGGGAGATGCCGCAGAGCAGAGCCCAGCCCTGGTGCGTGCCACACTCCGGTAGTGCCACGCTTGGCTGCCCCATTCCCAGAGCGTGTGGCACCTACGGGCACAGTGTCAGGGTGTAACCTGGCTGCCCTTCACCTCTGCCTGCTCCCACAGCCTCTCCGTGCCCTGCACGTCTGGCCCCAGCAAACCCACAGCTGCTCTGGGAACTGCAAGGTAGAAAATTACAACGGCAAAGCAAATTTCAGGCTGGGGTGTGCTACACTCTGCATGCATGTATTGGGAGGCAGTTGGTGTATAAAAACACCAAATAATAACCAAAAAAACAGATTCAACCTTAGGTTTTTTCTTTCCAAGAACTCCCAGTGCCTTTCTCTTTCCTGAAATATTTGTTCCAAGGAGTTTTAAGCTTATATTTTTTTATTCCTTTCAGTCTTGAGTGCAGGCGTGCCTGAGAAATAGAAGGAAAAGGGAATCGCCATTCCATGGGAAATCCCCCATTTCAGCACGGCAGCCATTGCGAAATGCATTGAAAGCCAAAACTCAGATTTTTTTTTTTTTTTTTAAAGAGGGGTAAAAAATTTGCAGGATGTGGAAGATTTTTATTTGGAGCACCGAAAAAAGAATTGCCTGAAATTATTGAATTGCTTTAGAGCAGGGAGGTAGAAAAGTTATTTTCAATAATATGAAGTGTGAGAGACTAAAAATATTTACACTATTGCACACTGAGTTGCATAGGTGAAAATATTAAAGCGACTATTTTATATTGTAGCACAAATGGAAGTTAAATAATAAAAGATGAAATATCTTTGTTAAATTGAAAGAAAATCAGACGAGCAGAAATTACCTCATTTGGGGCTTGGGCGGGGGTGTAAAAAAATTGTATTTTCTGTCAAAAAATGGCACTGGGGGTCTGCTCCCTCCCAAGTGATGCCCCCAGCTTAGCTCTGCCCTCCGTCCATGAGGTGGGTGACCTCCCTCCCTATCCCAGCATGGACCCCATGAGCTTGGAGGGGTCCGTGTGGGGACCTGGTGAAGCAGAGAAGGGGATTTGGGGACTTTTCCCCCGATGTTTTGGGGCACATCGGGCTGGCTGAGGCAGACAGCGGGTGATGTACAGGGGAGGAAGATGCAGAGCCGACGAGGGGATGCTCATCTTCCCCTTGTACCACGGTGGAGGGGTTTTGTTCCTCCACTCAACAGGGATGGGAAAAGCAGAATCCTTAGGAAAACCCAGCCGCTCGCTGCGCCGCTGGAACGGGGGCCACAGGAAGGGTGCACGGGGCTCTGCCCCGCTAATCTCTCATTGTAATCTTATTAATTGCCCCTCTGCTCAAACAGAAAAAAAGGTAAAAACTAATCTGCATCTTTATTCAATGCTCCTTTCCTACTCATCTGCAGCGGTGTCAAAGTCGGGGCTGCGGGAGAAGTAAGGCACTGAAAGGGAGAGGAAATCGCCTTTTCCGTTTTAAAAAGGCTCTGGAGCTGTGTGTTCCTCTGTGAGGAGAGGAAACAAGAGTGCTAAACCTTATGGACTTGGTAATCGGGGATGGAGAATCATTGGTTTAAAACAGGGAGCTGATTTAGGCTACATTAGTGAAAAAAAAATAAAATTGGGGGTGTTTAATTTTTTTGGTTGCTCCCAAAAAGCTGATATAAAGCAAATATTTGTGTATTTTTAGGTAGGCTTACAGGGATATGTTTCTGGTGCCATCTTCATTTCCATTATTCTTGTATTAATAGCTTGTAAAACTTCTGGAAAATCAACCTCCAAAATTTGCAGAAAAATAACACACCTGTGCACAAAACACACCTACTTTGGCAGGTTTTCTCATTCTCCTTGAATTCTCGTTTCCTGAAATTGCAAGGTGTTGTTTCCAGTGACAATAAATGAGCGCCCATTTTGGTGATGGTGGAAATGGATCCGATGAAGCCAAATTTAAGTACGACTGAAAACCTGATGAATTGCTTTCAGGGAGGAAAGAATTCCCTTTTTTTTTTTCTTTTTTTTTTTTTTTTTTTTTTTTTTGATGGTTAGCAAAATATTTTACTCAAAAAAAAAAAAAAAAAACAAAACAAACCCGCATCAAACCAGCAGTGAACTCCAGCCCCCGAAGATGCTCAGGGAAGGGTGGAAGCTCATCCCACACATCCCAGCAGCAGGATTTGGGCGAGTCATGGAGACATCCTGACACCTTTGCTCTTTGTTCTGCTCGGGTCCTGTGTTTTGCCTGTCCCTGCTGGCCTCACCAGTCTCCGGTGCTGCCTTTACACCCAGGGGCACATCCATTCATATGATAACTCTATTCATACCCTGACAGTTTTTTGATAGTTCATTCTTCTAACCCAGCCTGTTTGCCTGGCCAACACTCCAAACGATTCCTCTGTCACAGAGGCGATTAACCCTTTCAGCCTTAGCAGCCCCAAAGGGAGCGGTCAGATAAATGCGCTCGTGTTACCTTCAAAATGAAACCAAACCCCCTCTGTCCTGCCCGTGTCGATGCATGGTGCTTGGTGCCATAAAAAACTGTGTAAAGGATGTAAGTCCTTCATGGATCAGATCCAGGCACACCAGTAAAGCCTAATAAAGTGTGTTTGGCCCAGGGTTGGTGTCCAGAAAAGTGTTCGCCGTTTGTCCGAAGACATCGGCAAAGGCAGTGCTGCTTTTAATAATCCCTTCCAAGGGCTCATCAGCCCCAGCCTTTAAAAATCAGGCCCCTCTTTCCCTAATACAAATTTCCCTGGCTTCACCTTCCAGCCATTTGTTCTTGTTAGGCTTTTCCTGCAGGATTAAAGAGCCTGTATTTTTTGGCTGTGGAAGTGGTAACCTCAGCCCGTGCACCTCGCGGCCCCTGTGGGCACGAGCAGACTGGGCTCTGCACGTTCCATTCTGTGATTTTTCTTTAACTCCAGCCCTGGTTATCGTGCTTGTGCCTGTAGTATCTTCTCCTCTGTGTCCAGTTTCTCATATTTAAAATGCTATGAGGTTATTTTACCACGTTAGTGAGTGGCAACACTGCTGGCTGCAGCTGTACAGAGATGAGTTCCATCCCAGCATCAACGATGCCACAAGTTCCTGGGTCTTTCCTTGGATGAAATGCCTTCTGTGCTATGCACCTTCCATGCAATTATTAAGGACTTCTGTGATATTTAATTACCGGTGGTATGAGATATTCAGCCTGTCCCCTCAAATGCAGTTAGTATTGGTATTTTTGTCTGTGAAAATGTTCCATTTTAGAAAGCTATTTTTAAGAGAGCAAAGGCAAAAGCCTTTAAAAGAAATTATCTTGCTTTAAAAATGTCACCGGGGTACAAACAGCTCAGCACAGTTTAGGGTGGCCAACTGGTGTGAGAGCAAAGATGTCCTCAGAGAAATTAGGGGAAAAGCAAACCACAGCCTGAAAAACTGCCATGCAAAGCCCCTCCAGATAATCCAGATAAGCGAGCACAACCCACATTCCCTGTGAGGATTCCAGAGAGGATAACACTGAAAGCTTTGCCAGGGCTGCTGGGATGCAGGGATGCAGGGAAGGGCAGGGTGGCATTTTCAGGGTGCTGCAAGGTTTGCCCTGACTCTGCTACAGGCACAGATCTCCAGTGCCAGGTCTGCCTGAGTCACTCTGGGTGGAATGGGAATTGGCAGTGTGGGATAAGAAATCTTCCAAATCCCAAAGAGGCAGGAGATAATGGAGTGGGCACGCAGCTTACATGTGGGGAGTGAGATGCTCTGAGAAAAGGACTTGGGACAGGGTTGGCAACATACCTGACATGAGCTTCAATGCCCAAAAAATGCAGCAGAGGTTGGAAACCTTGGTGACTAAAGCTGAAAATGCATTTGTGTCTATTTTATGATACCAAACAGATGTGAGGAAAGACAAGAGGGAGTCAGGACTAGTGTGAGGATCCTGGGACAAGCCCCTCTGGACACAGCTCCCATTTCTTGGTGTCTGTACCACGGAGGTGTTGCTGACTGTAAGCAGAAGACATTTATTTTGTGTTAGAAAACTCCTGTGCAATATTGCATTGCTGGTACCAGGAGGTGTCCAGGCTGTCCCTGTACCTGGGCTGCAGCTCATTCAGGTGCAGGTCCATTACCTGTTCCTCTGGCTTTGGGGACAGTGGGCAGGGATGCCCTTTGGTGCGTGGGAGTTGAATGGATTTGCTCTCACAGGGCTTTAGCCAGAGGAGACATCAAGGGGTGGCTGTGCCAGGCATGGGCTCCTCTCTGCTGATGGACAGGGCTGTGTCCTTGTGCCATCCCTCAGGCTGGGGATGTTGTGGTAGAAAAGACTTTAGTGACTCCCAGCTGGCCAAATGCAGATCTGGAGGCACCACTGTGCCTCCTCCAGGGCTGCAGGGACCCCAGGGCACCTTCCCCAGCCTCCCCACAGCCTTGCTTCTTCCCCTGCTCACACTGGATGTTTCCATGGAATTTCTTGAATCCCTGACCTTTCTCACCCCCCATCCCCAGAGCCTTCCCACCTCCTCCTCTGGCTTCTGCCCTGAATTACAACGAGCCCAGTCACCCCTAGAGCCTGAAAGAGTTCCTTGGCCGCTGGCTCTGGGAGCAGGGACATGGGAGTGTGGGCTCCCCATCACTCTGAGCCCCCCCAGCCCCTCACCCTGAGCCTGGGGCCCTGCCCAGCCCCTCACTCTGATCCTGGGGCCCTGCCACAGCCCGGGGGGGCTCTGGCATTCCCAGTTCCAGCTTGCACTGGGACCAGTGAGTGCCACAGTGCAGGGCACATACTGGGGACATACACCTGTGCCAGGGACATACACCTGTGCTGGGGATGAGGGCACACCAGTACTGGAGATGGGTGCACACCAGTACCAGGGACACACACCAGTACTGGGACACACACCAGTACTGGGACACACACCAGTACCAGGGTCACACACCAGTACTGGGACACACACCAGAACCAGGGCTGCACACCAGTACTGGGGCATGCAGCAGCAGTGTGACACCCTGCCCAGTGGTGAGTGGTGTGTTTAATCTGGGTCTCTACACCAGCATGCCCAGTTCTCCCTGTCTGTCCCACTGCACACAAGCACTTGGAGTCTCAAAGCAAGCAGGAAACCGTTTCACATCTTTATTTTCTCACCTGTAGTTTTGAGAGGGAACATCTTTTTGTTGTTTGGCTTTTGATGTGCTCATTTTTTTTTCCCTGGGAAGAAAAAAACCTGCCCTATAATTTCAAGGTTTTTAGCCTTAGAAATACTTTATTCAGGGTGTTTTGTTTTGTTTCATTTTTTTGCATTATTTCACAACACCTCAGTCCTACCACAGGTTATGCTCTTGCGCTGTACATTATCTTACATGATATCATGCAGGGGCTGGAAGGATCAGGTTGATAATTTTATTTTTAAAACCTGAACTGAGGCTTTTTGTTAGCACTGATTGAACAAACAAGCTTTCTTCCTACATCAAAGTATCTCCTGCTCTGGGTGTAGTGAAAAGGGGTGACCCTCTGGGCAGTCCTTATGGGCATTGCCGCTCCTGATGCATTACAAAATGATATAAAATTAAATACAGAAAGTTCACAGCAACAATCTGGAGGTCTGAGAAGAAATCCTGAAATGGGAATTAGGGCACAGCCAAAAAGCAGCACTGCTTTCGTTTGAAAATGTTTCTTTTTAGCTTGTTTTTTAAAAATTTTTTTTTTCCTTTGGTTGGTCGGTATTTACCTTCTCTGATTTTTTGCCTTTTTTTTTTTTTTTTTTTGGTTTGGTTTTGTTTTGTTTTCCAGCCTGATTCTGGCATTTCCACAGCTGTAGAAATCCAAAATTCCTGCCAGATTTGATGATATTTCCTGGATCAACCTGCAGTGCTTTTCTAACCCCCTTCTCTGGGCAGCCAAGGCCGAGGGTAGCTCCATCCCCGCTGCGTCCTCAGTGTGAGCAGCCTCGTGGATAAGCAGCTGCTGGACAAATCCTGCCTGGATCTGGCTGTGGTCTGGCAGAGCAGCAACCCACTGCTGCCCTGGATGCGTGGGGAACATCCCTGCACACAGCTCCAGGCAGGGGAGAGCTGACCTGCCCTCCAGGCACGCTGCTCCTCCCTCTGAGCCCTACCCTTGGCTTCGTGTGTTGGGGAATAAATGGCTGTTTCTCATTTCTTAAAAGAGAAATACTGTTCCAGGGATCAGGAGGCTGAAGGTGAAGCTCCCCATCCCGTCCTCTCGCCGTGTTCCAAGGCAGGAGGACACGACTTTGTGTCTCAGCTTTGCCTCCCGAGTTGGAAAGGTCGTGGTTGCCTATTCAGCCAGCCCTTGGATTAAAGAGTGGGACACAAACAGCTGTGACCCACCCTGGCCCCACCTGCCCCTTCCAAGTTCTGCCCCAGATTACAGGAAATGAATTCCACTCCTCATGTTCCCCTCCTCTCAGGGAGCCTCTCTCCCCTTTCCCAGACTCTTCCCACTGTGGATACCCCTCCCTGTGTCACTCCCCACAAAGAGGGGCTCTGGGGCTGCTGTGGGGTGTGCAGAGCTGCTTGCAGCTGTGGAGCTGAGCCTGCTGCTCTTTGGGCAGTGGGGAGCAGCCAAACTCTGCTGGTAAGAGTTTAATTATCCATGCAAAAGGCGTTGTTGCATGGAGGGGGGAGCCTTGCTGGGAATCTTGGGAGGCCTTTGAAGTTGTGATGGAGAGGAACTGAAGCCCAAGGGAACAGGGCTGCTCCCACTGACCCTTCCTCCCCACGCCTGTGCTACAAAGCCCCTGCCTAAGAGGGAGATGGTGGAGCAATTAGAGGCAGGACCGCAGTGGGTTAACAATTAGTGAGGGTGCTCAGAGCCCTCTTTGGTCCCCCACTGTTCTTCCAGAGGCTGGGACTTGGTGCATCCACCAGTGTGTCACCCCCAGGCTTGTTCCACCTCCCCACCATGAACCCGGGGTGGGCTGAGGATGCACAGGCTCCCCTGAGCCCATTCCTGAGCCCGGGATGCTCGGATGTGAGACCCCAAGGTGCTCCCACCTCTGTTTGTAGGGTTGCAATACATCCCTGCAGGAGCTGTGGCCACCAGCACTGGTGTTGGGAAGGGTATGTAAGCACTCACTATTTATAGATGATATAGATATAAATATAGAGATTGATGTAGAAAATATATATATGATAGAGATAGATATAAATTATATAGATAGATATAGATATAGATGATAGATATATAGATATATAGATATAGATATAGATATAGGTATAGATATAGAGATATAGATATAGATAGATATAGATAGATATAGATATAGATATAGATATAGATATAGATATAGAGATATAGATATAGATATAGATATAGATATAGATATAGATATAGATATAGATATAGATATAGATATAGATATAGATA